>MU750119.1:69935-213916 GCA_026770625.1 Nicotiana glauca | reverse complement strand
TACCTAATTCAAAACCCAATTTATATTCATGATTTAATTCCCTTTATTCCTAAGGTAAATTTTTTTAGGACTAGATGACATCTCTGTCTAATTATATGGGCCTTATCACTGAGCCCAGGTTTTTATTACTCGTGGGCTGTCCAGCCTTGGGGTGTTTTTAGAATTATTAACTGGGCCTTGGTTTAGCAGGCTATTTCCTTTTAAGCCACAACAACACATCAATAATACTTGTGCTGGTCTATAGGATTGAGTCAAAGATTTTACATGCATCATTGGTTCGAATTAGTTGTAATTTAGCAAGTTGTGCTAGGGGTGACAAAATGGACTAGCAGAATACTAGCAATTAAAATGACCTTCATCTCATCTTGATTAATACACAGATCAGCATATATTGCGCTTAAATTGAATTGATCCTAGCATATGAATTGCATGTTATGAGATATACATATATTCACCATTAATACGATCAAAACGTGTAACTGGGAGCTCTAATGAGCTATAAAGTCACTATTTGAATTTCAACTTTCAAACAGGCTTAAATCTTTATGTATGCAACCAACTAAAATCTGAGATGAATTAATTAGGAATCCAAAGTCCTATTATAACAATCTGACTCTAATATCCACAAGCAACGTACAGGTCGTTTAGGAAAAATGAATCATTGATCAGTTTTTAAAAAATGTTATACAGTCCCTAACATAAAAGAATCTTGTGCATACAGAAAGCTGGGCTGATACCCTTTATGTTCGCCATGGTCCAACCAATGGCAATTTTACATTCTTGTAACACGTGTAGGAGTTGCTCTACCTGCACAACTAGCAAACTGGATGATATAATAACAGGTAAAGTAGAATTTGGCCTTAAGAAAGCATACCTGAGGTGAACTGTGAACGGTTTCAGCTCTAGTCGGGAAGGTTCCTCTACTGATGGTCTTGCCAGTGGAGTATCTCTCTTTTCTAATTCAAGGGACTCGAACTAAGGTTCCCTCTTCCAGAATCCTTGGCCTTTGAGTGCCATGACCCACTCTGCCAACCCTTCACCATCCATCTCCTCTAAATTTGTCAAGCAAGCTCCCAATAGATCTTTAGCATTCAGGATCTCATCATCTTCATGTAGGATTACATTCGCTGCCTCCACTAGGGAGCAATTAACTTATTCACTAGGTATCCACATAGATTGTTGAATGTTGGCTATAACGTTTTCTTCGTTTAACCTCATTTTTAATTCCCTTGTTTCATAATCAATCAATGCTCTCCCAGTGGCTAAGAATGGCCTCCCTAGTATTATGGGTATCTCCCAATCTACCTGGCAATCCAGAATAACAAAGTCTGCAGGGAATACAAACTTTCCTACTTGTACTAGCACATCATCAAGAATCCCTGTCAGCCTTTTAACCGTGCGGTCAGCAAGTTTTAACAACATCAAAGTCGGTCTAGCTCTGCCATTTCCCAATTTTGTATATTGCCAGAGGCATCAAGTTTATGCTGGATCCTAAGTCACAAAATGCTTTTGCAAAGGCATAACTCTCAATAGTACACAGAATAGTGAAGCCACCTGGGTCAGACATCTTTTGAGCCATGGGTCTTGTCACTAGTGTACTGCATGTATGTGTCAGAGTTACTGTGTACAGGTCCTGAAAGTCAAAATTTTCTTAACATTAGGTCCTTCATCATCTTTGCATATACTGGCATCTCCTTCAAAGCATCCATCAGAGGGATATTCAATTGAATTTGACGAAGCATCTCCATGAATTTCCTGTATTGATCTTCTTTCTTTTGTTGTTCAAGTCTCTGAGGGAATGGTGCATGTATCACCCTTTATGCACTGTTTGTTGACTTCTCTTTGTTGGGGTTCTATGGCACAAGAGGTACCATATGTTCTGTAGCTTGTTCATTTTCTTTAGCCTTACCCTTATCATCATGAACTTGTTCAACTACCACTTCAGTAAGTTCTGTTGATTCATCTACCTCCAATAGAACTGGAGTGCCTGACATAGTCTCTCTGCTGGATTGCGCAACTTCTTGCTCCCTATCTAAATCTCTCCAATTCCAGAGACTTACTGCCATTAGCAAATTCGGGTTTTGCTCCTTGGGGTTAATGTTTTTGTTGGCTGGCAATGTTCCTTGGAGGCGGTTATTTAAGGCCATGGACAACTACCCCAATTGAGTTTCAATGTTCTTTATTGCTGAGTCATGCACTGCCAACTTTTCCTGCATCTTACAATTTGTTCCAATGAGCTGTTGAAGCATACCACTGATTTCTACCATGATGCCATCCTATTGCTGAGGAGGTGGCTGATATGCCAACTGTTGCTGGTGCTACTGTGGATAGACCTGTTGTCTCTGATATGACACCATTTGGCCTTGGGGCTGCATACCTCTAGGTTGTGGCATGGTTGGTATGTACTACTGATTGGGTGCTGGTCTCCAATTTTATCCTCCTTGTATTTGACCCCAAAAATTGTTGACATAATTTATATCCTCTCTTATCCCTTGGTTGTCACCTTATTCACTCCATGAACACACATAAGACAGATTAATACAAGGTGTACACAGTCCTCCATTTGTTGTGTCAACGATATGCACTTGATTTGTACCCATCTCATCAATCTTCTTGTCAATATACTCATTTGAGTCATGAGTGTGTCTATGTTCTCTGCATGCGAATTATTTGGTTCAAGAGGAACTAAATGCACTATTGGTGTCAGGGTCGTACCTCTCGTCATCCACCCCAAATTCTGGGACATCTTGTCAAGAAGGATTTTACATTGTGTGAATGTCTTGCTAAAAAATGCACCCCCAGCTGAAACATCTACATTGGCTTTTAAATTGTCTGCTAACCCCATGTAGAATCTCAGGCCGAGCATCTGGTGTGGAATACCATGGTGGGGACACTTTACTAGCATCCCTTTGAATCTTCCCCAAGTTTCCTGCAAAGACTCAGTCGGCTACTGCTTGTATTGCAATATCTCATCAATCTGTCTTATAGTCTTGTTGGGCGGGTAAAACTTGTTTAGGAACTGCTTAACTAATTCCTCCCAAGTGACAATGGAATTTATTGGAAGTGAATTCAGCCAAGTCTGAGCTTCCCCAGTCACAGAGAACGGGAATAGTAATAACTTGATGGCTTCAGGGGTCACATTTCGCTGCCTTTGGGTCACACAAATTGACAGAAAATTCTTCAGGTATTGTTGAGGGTATTCAATGTGTGACCCGGAAAAAAATCCCTTATTCTGCAGAAGATGCAACATGTTGTTGGTGATCTGGAATGTCTCTGCTTGTTTTGGGGGCACAACAATGGCGGTGACCAGGTTGTCAGTTGTTGGTTGTGCCCAGTCGTAAAGTGTAGCTTTTGGCACAAAAAGTGCCACCACTCTGACATTTGGGTCAGCTTGGTTATCCCTGATGTTTCCGTTGACGTTATTTATGTCACCCATTTCAATTTCAAATTGGTGTGTTTGTTATGATTGTTTGTTCTTCTTTTGGTACAGTTTAATGCCCTGAATGTTTTCTCGGGGTCTGAGAGTCCTTCAAGATGTTCACCAGTCCTCGAAGAATTTCTAGGCATATACCTGAATCACACAAGAGTTCAAACGTGAGAATTTCAATGCAAAATTATTTAACACCATAGAAATTTGATCTAAGCTAATAATTCTAGCACTACTTCTAAGTTGCAATAAATAACACTGTTAATTCCCCGGCAACATTGCCAAAATTTGATCACGCTCAACTATGCCTTATAAAAGACAAAGCGGTCGTTGCAAATATAATCCAGTTTTTAAGTCCGGAGTCGAATCCTCAGGGAACTAACCTATCGATTACAACTCTTGGTGATGTTATTACCAGCTCAAATAATTTCCATATGAAAGATTTTTATCAATAAATATTGGGTTTTTGTTTAACGAATTCAAAATGATATTAAAACTAACAATATGTTTAACCAAAGATAATTCAATGGTAAAAAGGTCTAGGTATTGATTTCCCCAATTGCTAGTTTAAGTCTTAACTCTTTTGCTATAATCTTGCCGTAATACTTTATGAGGATTATGAGCTATGGGTTATATCGACGCCCCCTTTTTCTAAGGTGAAATCGAGTTTACGACATTATGGACAAAACAACTCTCATTCCCTTTTGAGGAATCGGGTTATGAAATTTGAAGAGTCGCCACCTAATGATTATAGTGCATTAGGACACTTTAAAGAAAAAAAAGAAGATTTTTTGAAAAAAAAACAGAGTTCGGGTAAGGTCTTGAGATTATCTCAAGGGGAAGGTGTTAGGCACCCCTCAAGATCCACACTGGGAAGGTGTTAGGCACCCCTCAAGATCCACTAGTGTGGTTCCCGGCCATGCTTAATTGTGACTTTAAGAAGAGTAGAAAGAAACACATAAAATTTGCATATAGTAGTTACAAACAAAATTTAAAATTTTAGAAAGGAAAGGAAAGGACATAAGTGATTTTAAAATAGAAGGATTAATAGGAACATAAATTTAAGAAAAAAACATTATACAAGTAAAGAAAAGGGGAAAGAGGTCCCAGGTTTAAATACAATATGGATCACATCGGTAAAATACCCAGTAATCACTCCTCAAAGAGGGGTCGCACGAGATATTAGCGCACCGATCATCATATCCATATTCTACCCTTACCGCCCAGTAAAGGTTATTTAAACGTGTGGATTGGTCACGAAGGCTTATCGCGTGCTATTACTCCTCCCGTCCTAGAGGGTATTTAGGACCACTATTCCTATAGGGTAAGAACTAGGCTGAACCCTTAGGTTTAAAGGTCAAAATGCAAAGCGACATACAAAACAAATAGGACTTCACTTAAAAGAATCATATAAAGAGCATGTAAAAGGCTCAAACATCCCTCCATATATAGGCATATAATTAGCACGTCTCAAACACATTTAAGGTCTAAATAAATGAGACTTTAAAAGTTGGAATGTCGAAAGATAGGTTACAATAGGAGCAGAAAACTTAACCAGAATTTCAAAAAAAAGCTTGGTCGAAAATTTTTAGCATTTGAGAAAATGGCAGTGAATGTACAATTGTTTAGGAATCAGTAGGAAAACACTTTGCAACGCACTTGAAAATGTATAATAAACTATAACGGATGTAGCATTCCGCTAAGACCAAAAAGTAGCATAGTTTCGGACGGGAGAGGTAGAAACGTATAGCACAGATGCAAAACCATTCAGGATTTCAGAAATGTAAAAAGAGAGAGAACAGTAAGTATTAGTGTTAAAATATACCTTTGAAAAAATTACATAAGATATTTAAGGACATAGTATTCTGATAAGTTTTAGAAAACATTAGTCCAATTCTGGACTGGAAAGGTAACTTAGTAGAAAACATATAGACGTGATTATAAATGGGACGGGAGTTTAGTAGGAAAACCAAGCAGACTTCAGAGAGGTGAAAATGAGAAACAATTTCAGACAGTTAAAAAGGGTTGTATAGTCTAAAATAGGCGGAAATATGATTAATCGATTTATTAGGTCCTAAATCTTGCCTAGGCATTATATATATTGCCTAATTGCATGCTTGATTTTCAGTTTTTAGAGAGACTATTAGCCAGACTTATGTTGTCAACAAAGTTAGTGAGGCATTCAACAGTTGCAAATAGATCCCTACGTACATGATATCTAATGCACATAAAGGTCCTAAAACATGGTATCTAAATGCAGTAGCAGTAACTTGTTGGTTATTAACTGATTATGATTAGAAAGTAAATAACAAGCTGAAAGAAAAAGAGCCTAAAATAGGATTTCTAGTCATGTGAGATGCATGTCCTAGACAGGATGTCTATTGCACAAATAAGAAAAACCATACAAGCATGTTTTCTACCCGTACCCCTTAAACTAATCATGCATAGTCCCCCCATTTCACTATAAACCCCAATCCTTCGTTACAAATTATTACAAACCAAGGTAATTAAATTACAGTAGTGAAGAAAAAAAAAGTAAGAAGTTACTCTATAGGGAGCTTTCAACCAGGCCCAAGTCTCCAACCTCACTTCCTTCGAGTTTCACAGCCTTTACGAAGTTTGGGGGCGGCAAGGCTCCCTAAGGGCCCATTTGGGCCCTTGGCCAATACCAGGCACCCAAATAGATTAACATTGAATCAGTGCAAGTGTGGAATTACCAGCCTTCTGCATCAAAGTTCAGTGGGTACTCAAGGTACCCAAAGCAATGCTTACACCAAGGGGGTAGAACCTAAATTCTAGGAGTAGTGAGATTGTGATAGAGTTTTAAAGAGATTGAGTTGAAAAACAGCTTGAAAGAAGGTCCATAGAGAAACAGTTTTGAGAGAAAAGCAACAGAAGATACAATATCAGGCAAGCACAAACAGGGGCAGAGGACATGGGGGACTAGTAACTCACAAGTGAGAACACAGTTACAAGCACTTCAGAACTTAAACAATCAAGCAGTTTCAAACAGCATAAGATTGATAGATACCAGACAGATTCACACATCAGGAAGAGATTTAGGGCTACTTAGTGGCTAAGAGGGTCCTGAATAACATGCTAGTAATGTACTGGGGTTAGGGGTAAGGAGAAACATGCAGGAAACAAGCACAGGGAGTAATGGGCATGCCAGACTAAGATAGGCATATTAATCAACACAGAGGCATGCTAATTGCAGTAAGAACAACAAAACCATAAGTAGAAACCTACCAGAAATAAGAGAAAGTGCAATACAAATAGAAACATATTGCTTTGAAGTTGTAAATCAAATAGGAGACATACCAGTTGAAGGCAAGGTAATGCAGGGCAGTAGTGAGGTATAATATTCTTAGTGGTGAGCAATGGTGTGCAAGGGAGTGAGCAGCAATATGCAGAGAGTATGCAGAGAGAGCAGCAGTAGGCAAAGAAGTGAACAACAATAGTAGATAAGTGAGCAGCAATAACAGACCCAAGCAAACAGCAATGTAGAGAGTAATGGAACAGTAGTAGGCTAAAGTTCAGCCTGGGTTTCAAACCAGCTGAGTAACCAGTAGTCTCAAAAGAAGTTAGAGAGATTTTGTAGAACAAAAGAGAACTGAATGTATTTTGTGTAAGAGAGGGAGTTCAGAATGAATGTTGTTTGTGTCTTGAGTGAGAAGAGAAGAGAAGTACTTATAGTTTTTGAAAACCAATAAAGAATAGGGTAACAAGTACATAATTATAGAAACAGCACCCATTTGAATCAGTCACAGGACCTAATTCCTTTAAACTAGGGATTCATGATTCGAATGGGAGTATCAGATAAGGAAAGAATCAATCAGACGATTAATTACACCATAGTAAGAGTAGTAGGCATGCAACATGTAATAAAGTCTAAATACATAATGCTCCAAATAAAGAAAATACATGCTGAGCATTCGAACAATATGTTTAAGTACACAAATATGGTAAACATATAAATTAACTCTGAAATTAATCAAAGAATCACGGACAAGACCAAAATCAGAGGGAATCAACTAAGTATATAGAGCATCTCACAAGTAAGGAAATAATTCAAAAATCAGTGTAAGAACCCTTAAGGAAAACACATACAAATCAGGATTCAAAGAGATGCACAGAATCATTCGAATAACAATTAGACCTATAAACACAATAGGCGTGAAAAAAATCAGAGAACATTATGCAAGAAATCATAGAAACAGTAGAGAGTTGGAGCCCTAGTAAAAAAAATTAAAGCATGGAGCTCAGAAACACAAACAAACACGTAATAAAGGTATACATAATACTCAAAAGAAACAGAAGATATAGCGATTTTGAAAAATGGGTTCAGAAACCCTAGCTTTTTTGAGAAAAGAACAAACGTTGAAAAACTTTGAATTAATCGAAGAAACGAGTAGTGAGTAGTGTAAAACAGAAAGAATAAGCTGAAAATCATTTTAAAAGACAGAGATTAAGAGACTTAGGCAAAAATTAGGGTTTTGCAATAAAATCAGGGAGGTAAGGAACCTGGCTGTGAAACTCATTACTAACGGAGTACATAGTACCATCGGACCAAAACCCATCGGAGAAAGCCGGAAACGGACCCAGGCGAGGTTTCATTGCCCTTCTTGCATGGTGGAAACTCTTGGAGTTTCAAATATAGAGGGAGCCGGTGAGATAAGGTTTCACGGCGGCTGACGATCGAAAGAGGCAAGGCTGGAGTTGGTCGGAGAGGCGATGAGAGCCATCGGAGAAGTCAAACCAGAAGGTTCTAGAGAGAAGGGGAGGTGAAGGGTTTGAGAGAGACCGGTCTCGTTGCAAAATGAGGGTAAGGGGAGGGGGTCATTTGATTTATTTTAGGCAAACTAATCTGGGTCGTTGATCCCATTTGATCAACGGCTTAGATTGAATTAGAGATGTGCCGGATTAATTGAATTGGGTATGGGTTGTTTGAGATGGGGCTGAAATTGGGGTTTGAATTAGGTGTAATTACGGCTAAAATTGCAAGGAAATAAGGCAAAGTTTTAAATAGCCCTTTCCCATTTTATTTAATAAAAATAGCTAAAATTAATTTAAAAGTAAGTTAAAACACTGAACTGATTAATAATATATAAACAATAATCTAAAAATATTAGGAACAATTTTATAATTATAAAACGCGATTAATTATAAAATAGGCTATACTTGCAATTTCATGCAATTAAGCTTTAGAAATTTCGAATAAATTTGTAAAAATATGTAAAAATTATATTAATTATATTTTATTGTAAATACGAGAATGAAATAAGTTATTCGCCAAAAATGATAATTTGGGAATAATTTTGGATTTTTGTACTATTAAAAATAGACAATAAATTAATTTTAAAAACCCTTAAAAATTTGAGAAAAAATACCAAAACCTTTGGGCATGCTTATATATGCATACATATACTATTTCGAAAGTATTTGAGTGTATATAGAAAATATATAGGGAAATTGGGTATCAACAGCTTCCCCTCTTTACCCGGGAAGGATGAAAGAGCTGTCGGGTAAAGATATGATGTCCAATTTTGATCGGAAGCGGTGATTTGAAAATAATTTTGACCGAGCTCCAGTTTCTGAGCTGCCTACATATCCCTGGTCTTACAGGAATCAGGCCATATGTAGTTCAGGAGCCATTGACGGAACATGCCGATGGAGATTCGAAAGGACGGACGCGAGGTTTTGGAGAGACAAGAGGTACTTGGGCAGCCAATCGGCTGCGAGAATCGGAGCGGGATCGCTCATGCTGAGACGGCCATTGCTAGCCGATGTACCTGAAAGTGAGCAATATAGGCGCATATCGTGAATAAAATTAAATGTGATGCAAGTTCCCGTTGGACCATGAATATTGTCCTTGGACGGTTAGGATGACGTCCTCGGACCATGATATCCTGGGCCATGAAGCACAAAATTAAAGGATTCGCAGGCTATGAGATGACGTTCTCGGGCTATGAAGATGATGCCTCCGAACGATGACGCCTTTGGACAATTTAGCGATATTTCAGCCCATGTGATGCAAGATTTGGCGGTATTTCAGCCGATGGAAAAGTGTAAATGGCGATTTTTCAGCCAACGAAAATTTAAATAAAACAGGCGATGTTTCAGCCGATGTGAAAAATAAAAATGGCAATGTTTCAGTTGACAGAAGATTTAAATAAAGTTTCGCGATACTTCAGCCGATGTGAAAAATAAAATGGCGATGTTTCAGCTAACAGAAGATTTAAATAAAGTTTGGCGATATTTCAGCCGATTGCAAGATGTAAGTGAAAGTGGTGATATTTCAGCCATGCAAGAAGGATAATGGGGCGTTTTTTCAGCCATGCAAGATGGAGGTAGAGCTTAACCTCGGAAGGCAAAAAAGTAACCTTATGCAATGAAGGAAATGCAGATGGAGACAACGCTTAGTATCGGAAGGCACAAAGGTAGCCTTATGCAATGCAAGGAATGCAGATGGAGACAACGCTTATTCTCGAAAGGTAGAAAGGTAGCCTTATGTAATAAAGGAAATGCAGATGGAGGCAATGCTTAGTCTCGAAAGGCAGAAAGGTAGCCTTATGCAGTGCAGGAATGCAGATGGAGACAATGCTTAGTCTCGAACGACAGGAAGGTAGCCTTATGCAATGCAAGTAATGCAGATGGAGACAACGCTTAGTCTCGAAAGGCAGAAAGGTAGCCTTATGCAGTGCAGGAATGCAGATGGAGACAATGCTTAGTCTCGAACGACAGGAAGGTAGCCTTATGCAATGCAAGTAATGCAGATGGAGACAACGCTTAGTCTCGAAAGGCAGAAAGGTAGCCTTATGCAATGCTAGGAATGCAGATGGAGACAATGCTTAGTCTCGAAAGGCAGAAAGGTAGCCTTATTCAATGCAAGGAATGCAGAGTTTTGCTTGGCACTTACTAGGTACCGTTGTGGTGTACTCATGCTACTGTCACGACTCAACCACCCCGGTCGTGATGGTGACTATCACAGTACTAGGCGAGCCGATTCAACATAATAACATAAAGGTCTTTTGTAAATTCATTTCCAAAAGCAATTATGATCACCAATCTTTCATTTTAATATAACAAAATATGTGGGAAAACAATTACGCAAATATACCCACACTGCCCGATCCTGTTGTCACTAGTCATGAGCCACTAAGATACTGTCCAACACTATCTATTCAGTACAAGATAAGACTGAAATATAAAGTACTAAGGATAGGAAGGAGTAAGGCAGGGCTGCGGACGCCGTACAACGAACTTTCTATCTCTGAAAATATAATTTGAAAGCAAAGATCAGCTCTCACTTGGAGGCTCTAGCACCTGGATCTGCACACAAGGTGCAAGAAGTAACATGAGTACGCCAACTCAGTAAGTAACCAAAGTAAATAAAGGATGAGTGCAGTGACGAGCATTTAAATCATATACATAGTCTAACATAGAATCTCAATAGATATAAGAAAGTCAAATCCGTAATTCAAATTTTCGAACATCTAGTAAAAACTCCAGTTTTAATGCAAGTTATTTAAGACATTCGTTCAACATTTACGATAGAGGCTTAGTATAAAAGAAGAGCAAAAAAGAATAATTCCATAAACAAACCCTCGGGCAAGGCATTACTCATATATATGGCACCTCGGGCAAGCCTCTCAGTCACTCATGACTCAACTATCGTCAATCATCACTCACACTCAGCAATTCTGCTCAATATACATCTCAAAATAATAACCATTGTGGCGTGCAACCCAATCCATATACATATAAATATCGCTGCGGCGTGCAGCCCGATCCATAAACATATAAATATTATTGCGGCGTGCAGCCCGATCCATAAATATATAAATATCGCTTCATCGTGTAGCCCGATCCATAAATATATATATAATCCTCACCATCAGGTCCTCGACCTCTCTCAGTCATCAACCTCACAGCCACTCGATATTTTAGTGAAAAATCAGGGAACTCAACCCAAACAGTTTTCATATATTTAAAAGTAGAGTAATGAAACTGAATCAAACAATAAACGGGTAGAAATCATGACTGAGGATATGCTTTCGAATCAAAACAGTGTGAGGAAAGTAGTAAAATACCCCCTGAAGGTCCAAACAATTCGGCACAAGGCACCAAACAAGGCATTCAGCCCTACTTAACAGATTCATTTGCCACGGGATGGACCAGGTCACAATCCCTATGGGTGAATGCCCACATATTTGTCACCTAGCATGTGCATCACCTCATTTACCAAAATAGTACAAATTTTTGGGGTTTCATACCCCCAGTTCAAGATTTATATTTGTTACTTACCTCGAACACAATGAAAATCTACTCCGCAATTCCCTTGCCTCCCGACTCGGCCTCAAATCGTCCTGAATCTATAAAAATCTGAATCATAACATCAATATAAGCCAAAGGGACAAATCCCGCACAAAAACTATCAAACTAAACTCGAAATCCCACAATTAGCCAAACCCGACCCCCAGGCCTAGGTCTCGGAATCCGATAAAAATCATCTAGAATCCTTATTCTATCACGAGTCTATACATACCAAAATCATCAAAATATGACCTCAAATGGCCCCTCAAATCCCCAGGGTTATTCCGAAGACCATCAAATCACTGAAAAACCTTACCGTGCATATACCGGGGGATGATCCTACGTCACCCTATCCCATATAGGTCCGATCACATAACATAACTAGAATTTCACAATTCACCCTAACCCATAACCTTAGAATCCAATATCCATTTCTGAAATTATCTATAAGATTAGAATCTCACATCGATACATTGTTTAAGTTTGAACAAGTTGTAACAAGCCATAACTGTAACCGAAGATGTAATCACATGATATACCATATAACTCAACCACTCGTAGCGATAACTTCTAATCGCAGCAGGTGCTTAAACAATCCAATACCGGTAATAAACCCTCTTATCAAACAAAGCCACATTCCAACAACTTTGTATACTGCCAATGATGAAAGAAACACACAAAAGGTCATAACCATTCCTCAGATCAACCTGTCATGGAGCTCCATTTCCTTTGGTAAGGACCATAGTAAATTTCTAAGGCGAATCTTGATATTATCTTTCAAACATGCCTAAATCGAATCGGATAGTATTTATTTAAGATCCCAATGACCTCTTTTCGTCTAACACAGCTACTCTAGTGACAAGACACATCGATATAATATAAAAACCATAACCCGTGCGACCTGCGCACCAATAAGCGACAGTCCAAATGTACTCAAATCATGGGAAAAAATGACTCAATTGAGAGAGTTGTACCGCAAGCTCACTGGTACCACCACCACACAACGCTAAGAACACATCATACCTCAAAAAACTAGAACACACGAATCTAACCCGAAGGATCATACCTCCACATAACTTCACTGCAATGTGCGACCCTATCCAAACACCGATCCTCATGGAACACCTCAAATCACCATGCTAAAAATCAACAATCATGCGTAACTTGATGGGTAGTACAATAAGTAAATCACCATAACCATGGAGAAGCAAATGAAGCAATGCCATACCAGCCCCAAAGAACATATCCAATGTGCAATCGATCATGTAACACCCAAACATCCATCTAACTCAAATCCCCCTATAAATCCCAAATAGAACTATAACGTATGTGCATAGAACCAACAATCACAATCCCCTGCAACTCCGAAGGGTGACTCCTAAATCACTTCATAACACGTATAAGCTCAATGACAATCGAACGGTACATCCCTCAATAATAGAACCTCGGAGTCAACAATTCCGACCTGGTGTAGAACAGACATCCATACTAGGCTTACCAATGAATCTCTAAATCAACTTTAGGAAGTAACTAATCCTTCTAAGCAGCCGAGTGATATCTTACTCCATACCCGTTACATTCATTACAACAATAACTAATTCATACAACATCTTTCATATGCACATATAACATAACACAATCCCTTATCTAGAGTTTCCTTTACTCGAGTCATCTTCAATCTCAACCTATGCAAGTCATAATCGATACGTAAGTATACCTCAAACTGAAACACATATAACACATAACCTTGCAATCAACTGATCAGTAAAGAACTCCCCCACTTGGCTCAAAGCTATAGAATAAAACACACAGTAACTCACGATAACCATGTCCTATTATTGCTATACTGCCATAGTGAGTTAAACTAAATCTTTGATGAGCTCGTGTAACACAAACCATATAGTATTTCAATTCATCTGTAAATCTCACATTCACCCTGGTAACATTCAAGCCCACAATTATGTGCGATCCAACCTCAAATTGCAACATACACATTTCACTGGCAAAAGAGGACTTACCACAAACAACATAGGGATCACACGCCCTCAGGACACCCCGCGGGAAATAACCCTGCATGTTTAGCCTCAAACCGGTACCTCTCTATATTCTTCCTATAGTCATAGCTTTAATGCAATCACTGTACTCTCCTGTATTTAAACCCAACCAACGCCTACCCTCAAGGCATCACAATACGCGATATAAGAATCGAAAGTTGATGTAAGAACTGACACGGAAGCTGTGGTCAAAGCAATCTTGAGATTTTGAAAGCCCCCTACACACTCGTCTGCCCACCTGGATATCCTCACTGGTCATCGCGTCCCCTAAGAATGCTACTAAATTGAGCCAAAATTCACACTTGCAGAACTTTGCATAAAGCTTCTATTCTTTCAATCTCTCCAATACAACTCTCAAATGCTAAGCATGCTCTTCCTGGCTATGAGAGTACACCAAGACGTCATCAATGAACACAATAATGAAGGAATCCAAATATTGCTAAAATACACTGTTAATCAAATACCTGAACGCAACAGGGGCATTGACTAGCCCAAAAGACATCATTGGAACTCATAACACAACAAGAAAGGACCACTTCACTTCTCAACTAAACTACATGAGAGGTCCTTCAATACACTCACAACTCGAGGCCATATGCCAACTTAAGACATAAGTCAAACACTCAATAGTTTGTGCTACATCTCCAGCCAATTCTTTTTGTCACAGTCAAACAATCTAAACATATCTCGCCGATGCATCACACTTACCACATAGTCATACTGTCATAAAATCCCACCAATAAGGACACAAACAGACATATAAGTCGCAAATGCTCATACTCACACAATGGAAATCTCAGCATTCCAGCCATAGACCAAACTCGGCCTCAAGTCCTCCAGACTTGTCACACCCCTTATTTTCACCTCACTAACTTTCTTAAAAATAATAAAAGGATTTGTAAAGCTTAAAAGGGTTTTTAATTAAAAATTGACAAAATTGTGTTTAAAAGAAAATAACTCAGAGTCACCACCTGATATTTTTTCGGTGTGCCAGGTCACCGTTTTTAAAAATAATTTTTCTTTTAAAATACTTTGGACTCCAAATTAAGTCTGCACCAGAGATTTAGGTAAGGGGGTTCATTTGACTCGGGGAGAAGATGTTAGGCACTCCCCAAGTCCCGTGAAAATCACAGTTGCGTACATAATCAAGTTGGCTTTTAGAATATTCGGACTAAGGTAAAAACACAGAAACAGAAAAATAAACACATAAGAGGCTCGAGGTCGTTCCCACCTAATAAGAGAAAAATTAAAAATGAAAATGAAAACAAAATACTACGAGTTCTACTTTAGGCCTCCAAATACAAGTACTTCGGGGCATACCCTGGAAAATATACACAAATTGCGCGGGGAATTCCCCGGATAATAAACTAAAAAAATGACCTCTTTTCTCGAAAATAAAAATAAAATAAATAGAACTTAAGATTTGCCTACCCGAGTGTGGTCAGCCTAAACATGCTCCTCGCGATTAAGTAATAACATAAACAAATGAAAGAAAACCAAATTAGATAAAAGAAAATTCTAAACCATGCTTATTTTTTATCGATTTATTTAACTTGTTCGACTGAGCCCAATCCTAAAGCATATAAGCAAATTCAACCTCGGGCTTGTCTTTCCCCACTCCCATGGCCTAACAATTACTCAAATGCTTTTGCACACAAACAAAATCAAACATTTGCAGATAAAGCATCGAGGACAAAATGAAGAGCGAAAGCAAACAGAATGCAAGGGAAAAGGGATTTAAAGCATGATGAGCGCCTCTACATGGTCATTCAATCCTCTCCTATACTTTTGATCTCACAGGAACGACCCATCCCCACAAGACAAACCCTTATATTTAAAGATACTTTTTTTCAAAAACACCCAAGTCTGCTAGCACATATCATTAAGGAACATCAAGACTTAGACAAATTCAATACCTAACTTTTACCAGATTTGCAATTTCATCTTTTCATGGAGCAACCAATTTATATTAACCATGACCATCATGTGACTTAGTAACTCACAAAGATTTATTTCATTTGAAACTTGGTTATCACTAATGACTTTAACATGATCCAAAGGAATCAATGTCTAAACAGAATACCAACTCATGTGCTATTGACCAAAGTTACTACAAATGCATTTATCAGATTAACAATCAATAGAGTAGGACAGATGCACTCTTCACCAATCATTCAATTAATATAACTTGAAACTTAGACTTCTCAGATGTAAGGTTCAACAATGGGATTTCATATCGGGTAGCTGATATTCAATCATAACGCCACTTTACAAATAGGAAATAGGATCAAACTAATCAAGCCTTGAGAAAAGATGCTAATATATCTTAATAGGAGAAAGAGCAATTAGATGGAACTATAAGTTAGTACATGGGATAAATAGAACAAGAGGCAGTACAAGCCTTATTGTTCAATTGTATTAATTCCCAAACTGCACATTTAAATCCTAAGCTTCAAACAAATATGGAATTCGAACATGAAGCATCTAAAATATTGTATCAAACCAAGCCAATCTCAAACCAAAACGAACACGAATTTGGGATATTAGGAAGATAAACTAATTCATCAGTGGGTGGAAAAAACTAACAAATTTCTTTTAGGCTACACTATGCTCAAACTGAGAAGAATAAACCAAATAACCAATATGATTCGACTTTCAAGTTTCAGTAAGTAAAAACAAACCTACATGCAAATTAGTCAAATATTATCGTTAACCAAGATAGAGAAGTAGAATGAAACCATAATTACAAGAAGGTATGGAAGTGATTCCAAGAAACATACAGTTTTTCATCAAGACATTAAGAAGCGATCAAGGCGCCTTAGCATAAAACTTTACATTCATCAAAGAAGCTAGTCAAACGAACTCTAACAGTAACGCAACATATCTCGTCAACTCAGACTATCACACAATCATATCAAACTTCAATCGACCATACTAGAACTGGGCATAATCAAAGTTGTGAGACATTTAAATACCTAGAGCAAAACAGAACACATGTAACAGGTAACGATTAGTACTGATTCAACTATTTGAACCCCGCAAAGTCGGCTTTTATTAATACTTAAATTCTATCACTTTTTATCCTAAGCTCTCATCATGCCTTAAACCAGCACCGAAACGGAAATGAAAAAGGGAAAGAGATGAACCTCAATGCAGAAAACTTAGATTACTTTTACTTTGAGCCAAATACAAGTGAATCTGACGATGAAAATTCAAAGAAGACAGCAGCTACAATGCAACATGATGCAAAAATCACAAACTCGAACTCGAATGGCCAACTCGATCTCGGCTCAATCAATCTTCATGTTGAAACCAAAATTCGAAACTAAAAATGAAGAAGGCAAAACTATATTATATTTTTTGGTATTTTTCTGATTTTGAAATCCAAAAACAAAATTTGAACAAGAGTCTAGACCCAAACTAATTTCTTCTATTTTTTTTTTCTGAAATAAACTAAACTCAAGATGGACCAAATGAGAGGAAAAGAAGAACTCAGTCTTAGAACCCTATTTTTTTCCCTTCTCTTAGACTGACCAAAAATCCTCCAAATGGGAGTATTTATATGAACTCTCGAAGGTTCTATTCTTCTCCTCCAAAAAATCTCCCAAAATTGCTCAAAAATCTAAAAATCCTTGAATTTTTTTCATAAAAAAAAATTGAAAAAATGGAAGGCGTGGATGTGATTTCACTCATATCCAACCGCTCCCATTTATCCAAGATCCGTTCCAGAAAATCAAAAGCATGTGAGGAGGGTGAAGATGAGAATCTTGTGTGTCAGAAGTCATTATGGTCTTGATGACATGGAGAGAGACGAGGGGGACCATGAGAAAATACGAGCGAGTGGAATCGCCCGATTTGGGCGAGTCGATGGCGATAGTGGCATGGTGGTGTTGAGGGCAACGGTTGGAGTTTGTATTTTTAGGTTTAGGGCTAGATTGGGAAAAATTGAGTTTATATTTTGTTTGGGGAAGTAAGGTAGATCGTTGGATGAGATGAAATGGATGGCTGGGATTTAAAATAGAATGAGGTGGGTCAGGGTAGTTCCGGTGGGTAAAGGGGTTGGGTGTGGGTCAAGAGTTAAGGGAATTGGGTAAGGGATGGTTTGCCCCAATTAGGGCTCAAGCATGGCTGAATTTGGACCTATAATTTGGGACTATAACCCTTTAAATCCATCAATTTTAAAAACTTAAACCTTTTCTTCATAAAAATAATTTAAAATTAATTCTAGCTAATTAAAGTAAACTATATCATAGTATAAACTATATTTTTTTTTATATAAATTATATTCTACATAAAAGTAAAATTCATAGTAAAAATAAAAATGTATTAGCATAAATATTGATGGCCTGAAGTGAAAAATAAGAAAATATATAAGGAAACTATTTCTTATGTTTCTCATTTTATGTTTTAAAAATGAAATTAAAATTAATAATAAAGTGAAATCCTATAGAATTAAACTCTAGTAAATATCCTAAATACACTAGGACTATTAAAGGAAATTCTAATGTGTGGGTCAAAAATTACATGTCTACATCTGACCCTCTTTGACGGGAAACACGAAGTGTTTTCAGACAAAGAACAACAAGACATATTTTTTGACCGACCCTTTTTTAGACAGACAAAAACTAAAGGAAAAGAGAATGTGACCGAGTCCTAGTATCTGAGTTGCCTACATATCATTGGCTATAAAAGAATCAGGCCACGTGTAGTTCCAAGTGAGAAGAGCGACGGAGTATACCAAAGTGGAGAACCGAGTGAAATGACGTCGAGGTTCCGGTCTTCGGTTCTTGCCATTACATCAAAAATAAAAGGAAAAATTACAGGAAAAGTACAAGAAAAATACAATATTCTATCTACTTCTTGTCTTAAATCTTCCTTGAACCTCTACTTGATCCTTCAACATGAAACTGAAAAATGGACCATATTCTTCAGTCGGGCTCGTAATGCTTCTCTGACTTGAACTTAGAAATTAAAAGTTGCCCATGTTCTTCAGGCGGGCTCCTGATGCCTCTTGAATTTGAGAATTGAAAGTAACTCTAAAATAAATTCCCTCGTTCTCCAGGTGGGCGCCTGATTGCCAAAACTTGAACTGTATTCCCTTGTTCTCCAGGTAGGTGCCTGATTGCCAAAAAGTTGAATTGTATTCCCTTGTTCTCCAGGTAGGCGCCTGATTACAAAAACTTGAACTGTATTCCATTGTTCTCCAGGTGTCGCCTGATTTCCAAAACTTGAACAATATTCCCTTGTTATCTAGGTGGGCGCTTGATCGCCAAAATTTGTACTATTTTCCCTTGTTCTCCAGGTGGGAAACTAATTGCGAAAAACTTGAACTGTATTCCCTTGTTCTCTAGGTGGGTGCCTATTTTCCAAAACTTGAACTGTATTCCTTTGTTATCCAGGTGGGTGCCTGATTGCCAAAATTTGATCTGTATTCCCTGGTTCTCCAGGTAGGCGTTTGCCATTACAACAAAATAGACAAAACAAAACAAATTTTTCTGCCCCAGTTTGATATCTAAGCACATCTGTGAGTGTTAATCGAATCATGTTACCTAAAGGAGCTCTAAGAATTTAAAAGCTAAATCTCATTATCCAGGAGGGCCCTGAAAACTTAAACTAAATCCCATTATCCAGGAAGGTCCTGAAAACTTAAAACTAAATCCCATTATCCAGGAGGGTCCTGAAAACTTAAAACCTAAATTCCATAATCCAGGAGGATCCTAAAAACTTAAAACTAAATCCCATTATCCAAGAGGGTCCTCAAAACTTAAAATAAAATCTCATTATCCAGGAGGTTCCTGAAAACTTTGAAAATTAAATCACATTATCTAGGAGGGTCCTGAAAACTTAAAACCTAAATCACATTATCCAGGAGGGTCCTGAAAACTTTAAAAATTAAATCACATTATCTAGGAGGGTCCTAAAAACATAAAACCTAAATCCCATTATGCAGGAGGGTCCTTAAAACTTTGAAAATTAAATCCCATTATCCATGAGGGTCCTGAAAACTTAAAACCTAAATCCAATTATCCAGGAGGGTCCTGAAAACTTTGAAAATTAAATCTCATTATCTAGGAGGGTCCTGAAAACTTAAAACCTATATCTCATTATCTAGGAGGGTCCTAAAAACTTTGAAAATTAAATCCCATTATCTAGGAGGGTCCTGAAAGCCTAGAAAGAACTTACATGAGCCATGCTCTCTTCTTAGAGGATTCTGAACAAAATTTCTTACCCTCGAACCATGCCTTCTTCATGGGAGGGTCCCTGTGGATTAACAAATTTTCTTGCCCCTTTGTTAGATTTAAAGCGTGGTGTTTAGTTTGTGGCATCATTCTGCTTCTGCCATTGCCATGTTTCATTTTGATTAGCTGTTTCGGGCCAGCAAGGAGTTGTTTGACCTTTTGATTGGAACTGGACAACAAAACCTCTAACTGACCTGAATCTCTCACACTCACTTGTTGCATTGTGTTTTCATTCTGAAAGTTGCTGCATCCTTGTATTTTCTCAAAATTCAAGATTCACTTGATTGTCTGAACCTCAGTTATCACCATACTGCTTATTCTAAATCATGTCAATTATGATGTGCCTGGCCGAACTCCGCTTTGTGCAATTTAGAAGAAGGTACTAGGCTTTGGAATCCTTTCCTGCTTGTTTAATGAGGACTAACTCGGAAGAGACTCATAAAGATAAACTTAAATAGAGAGTAGGCTTTGGAATCTATTGACATACTACAACCAATATTTTCTCATCAATCAAACTCAACTGCTCTAGCCGGGTCTTGATCCACTCATCATCATCAATTTCAGCTTCTACAACGATTCGAAGGGATGGAATCTCAACTTCCACAGGTATAACTGCCTTAGTTCCATAGACCAGCAAATAAGGAGTTGCACCCACTAAAGTGTGAATAGTAGTGCAATAACCTAGTAAGGCAAAAGATAACTTTTCAAGCCATTGCCTAGAACCTTGCACCATCTTACGAAGTATCTTCTTTATTTTCTTGTTAGAAGCCTCAACAACTCCATTCGCCTTTGGGATGGTACGGAGTGGAGTTTCGATGCATAATCTTGAACTGTTGGCATACCTCTTTCATCAAATGACTTTTGAGGTTGGAAGCATTGTCTGTGATGATTACCTTGGGAATTGCGAACCGACAAATGATATTTGAATTAACACAATCCACCACTGCCTTCTTGGGCACGGACTTGAAAGTTACAATTTGACCCACTTGGTAAAGTAATCAATGGCCACCAGAATAAAAATATGCCCGTTCGATGTTGCCGGCTCAATTGGTCCAATGGCATCCATGCCCCAAGCAATAAATTTCCAAGGTGCAGACATTGTATGCAACTCAGATGGCGGGGAATGAATCAAATCACCGTGCACCTGGAATTGATGAAATTTGCAACAAAGTTGATGGAATCTCGTTCCATGGTGAGACAATAATAACCTGCTCGAAGTATCTTCTTTGCCAACACATACTCATTCATATGCGGCCTGCAAACTCCTAAATGCACTTCGGCCATGATAGTTGAAGCTTCTTTAGCATCTATGCACCTTAGCAGTCCCAAATCTGGAGTCCTCTTGTACAAGATTTCCCCACTCAAGAAAAATCAACTAGCCAGACGTCAGATGGCTCTCTTTTGATCGCTTGTGGCATGTACTGGATATACCCCCGACTTGATGTATTCCTTGATATAATGGAACCAAGGTTCGCCATCAATTTCATCTTCAACCACATTACAATAGGCATGTGGATCACAAACTTGGATATGCACGGGGTTGACATAAGCCTTGTCTGGATGATATAACATTGATGCCAGAGTAGCCAAGGCATCACAATCTCATTATGAACCCTGGGAATACGTCTGAATTCTACCGACCTGAACTATTGACGAAGATCATGCAGACACTATTGGTACGGTATGAGCTTCATGTTACGAGTCTCCCATTCTCCTTGAATCTGGTGAATCAACAAATCTAAATCTCTCAAAACTAGTATTTCCTGGATTCCCATGTCTACAGCTAACCTCAAACCCAGAATGCATGCTTCGTACTCAGCCATGTTATTGGAGAAATTAAATCACAGTTGGGCTGTTACAGGGTAGTGTTGCCCTGTTTCAGAGATGAGCACAGCCCCTATTCCAACTCATGTTAGCAGCTCCATCAAAGAAGAGTTTCAAACCTGGCTTTTCATCATGGCCAACCTCTTCAACACATATGACTTCTTCATCAGGAAAATAAGTCTTCAGCGGCTCATATTGTTCATACACCGAATTATCGGCCAAGTGGTCGGCCAAGGCTTGGGCTTTCATCGCGGTCCGAGTCACATAGATGATGTCAAACTCTGTGAGTAAAATCTGCCACTTTGTAAGTCTTCATGTGGGCATAGGCTTCTGAAATATGTACTTTAGAGGATCCATGTGAGAAATGAGGTAAGTAGTGTAGGACGAAAGATAATGCTTCAACTTTTGTGCCACCTAAGTCAGGGCGCAACATGTCCTCTCAAGAAGAGTGTACTTACCCTCAAAGGGAGTGAACTTCTTACTCAGATAATAGATTGCTTTATCCTTCTTTCTCGTGACGTCATGTTGACCCGATACACAATCAAAAGAATTATCCAGGATCATTAAGTAGAGAATTAAAGGTCTCTTAGGCTCTGGTGGGACCAGCACAAATGGGTTTAACAGGTACCTCTTAATCTTATCAAATACTTCTTGAACTTGTCAGTACACTTTACTGCAGCATTCTTCTTCAACAACTTAAAGATGGGCTCACAAGTTGTCATGAGCTGAGCAATAAATCTGCTAATGTAATTTAGCCTTCCAGGAAAACTCATCACCTTAGTTTTGTTCTTTGGTGACGTTAACTCTTCGATGGCTTTGACCTTTGACGGATCCAACTCAATACCGCGTCTACTAACCACGAATCCCAGCAATTTCCCAGAGGGGACACCAAATGCACATTTTGTTGGATTGATCTTAAGGTTGTACCTGCGGAGCCTTTGAAAAAACTTCCTCAAGTCCTTGACATGATCAGACTGCTTCTTTGACTTTATGATCATATCATCTATATAAACCTCTATCTTCTTATGTATCATGTCATGATATATGGTAGTCATCACCCTCATGTATGTTTCCCCAGCATTCTTCAAACCAAATGGCATTACCCGGTAGCGATATGTTCCCCGTGGCATTATGAATGTTATCTTTTCTGTATCTTCCTTATCCATCAAGGTCTGGTGATACCTCTCATAGCAATCCATAAAAGACCCAATCTCATGCTTAGCACAATTATCGATTAGAATATGAATGTTCGGCAATGGAAAATCATCCTTTGGGCTTGCTCTGTTGAGATCACAATAAATAACACATACCCTTGTCTTACCATCCTTCTTTGGTATTGACACAATATTAGCTAACCAAATGGGATATCGAGTGACCCGAATGACCTTTACATCAAGCTGCTTTGTGATTTCTTCTTTGATCTTCACACTCATGTTAGTCTTGAACTTTCTTAACTTTTTCTTGATAGGATGGAATGTTGGATCAGCTGGTAATTTATGAACTACCAAATTAGTGCTCAAGCCCGGCATATTGTCATACGACACTCAAACAATGGTTTGATTATTTCTTCGTTAACTTGTGGTTCTAGATGAACACTTATCCTGGTTTCCCTAACATTATCCTGGTTTCCTAAATTGATTGCTTCGGTTTCATTCAATTAGGCTTTGGTTTTTCTTCACATTGTTTTAGCTCTTTACTCATTTCCTCAAATGTTGCTTATTCATCATATTCCGTTTTATCATCATACTCTACTTCTTGGATTATTATTTCAAAATTAGATAAGCTTTTAAGACTTGGCTAAAAATTCCTCATGCATGTCATGTCACTACAACCAGCATAAAAAGAACTGTACAAAAGAAAAACAAAATGAAACACTATTAGGAATAACGAAAAATGGGAGATTGCATTTCATTGAAAATAAAAGGATAGAAGGGTTTGAACATCAAAACAAGCAAAAAGTAAAAATCTGGATTACAACCCTAGAGTAACCCAGATAACAGAAAGGAAAACAAAGCAAACTACCTAAACTCCTTCCTGTTGGGGAGAGGAGTAGCCTTCCAATTGTTAAGCTTCACTTTTGGCCCAACTAGGTGCATAGCCGCTCTGCTGGAACCTTCTCCAATTTTCACCATTTTCACCTCATCAAATAACCTCTAGAATCTTTTAATTAATTCTTCATCAACGTCAACCATAGGATTTGGGACTACTGACACTGAGCGCTTCATAGTCCCTGGTTTGACAAAGGACCTGGAGAGGCGTGGGATAGGTTTTGGGAGTGCCCATGCCTTCTTTTTTGATTTTTTAGCCCTTTTCACATCTTCCCCTGTGGGCCTGAATCCTAGACCCAACGTACCCAAATTTTAGGTAGAGACACTGGCTGCACGATACCTTGTAAAGATGTGCCCAGAACTTTGCCCGGTACAAAACTATTCTCCAGCATCTCAGATGCCACCATGACTGATGCAGAGGCTAACTTCGGACCTGGAATACATTTTCCTTCTGGAACCTTCTGAACTGGCACTGTTTCAGAAACTTGGTAGACCCAAGGACCCTTATCATCTTCGGCCTCAATAAACAGAACAAAGGTATCAATATAAGCACCAAGGCTCTTATCACCATGCACGATAATCTCTTGCCTGTCCCATTCGAAATTGACCATCTGGTGCAAAGAAGATAGGACTGCTTTGGCAGCATGTATCCTGGGCCGACCCAACAGCAAATTGTAAGAGACGACCATATATAGTACCTGGAACTCTATGATAAATTCAACTGGTCCTATTGTCAGTTCAAGCACAATATCTCCAACAGAATCTTTTCCTCCTTCGTCAAAACCTTGGATGCATATATTGTTCTTGTGACCCTTTCAGTATCAATTTTCAACTTGTGCATAGTAGAGAGAGGGAAAATGTTTGCACTGAAGTCATTATCCACCAACACCCTAGTAACCACAAAATCTTAATATTTTACTATAAGATAGAGAGCTATATAGTGTTCGGTACCTTCTACAGGCAACTCGTTATCCGAGAAGGTGATCTTGTTCACCTCAAATATCTTGTTGGCAATTTCCTATAAATGGTTCATTGTGATTTCGTTGGGGACATGAGCCTCATTCAAGATCTTTATCAGGGCTCACTTGTGCTCATCTAAATGGATCAACAATGATAGCATGGAAATCTGAGCAGGAGTCTTTCTCAACTTTTCCACGATGGAGTAATCTTGCACCTTTATTTTTCTCAAAAACTCTTCTGCCTCTTCTTCAATGACTAGTTTCTTTAATGGAACTGGATTGTCTCTGAGTTTTTTAACTTTCCTTAACTCTTTCAGGGCAAAGTATCTCCCCGAATGAGTTAATCCCTAGGCCTCATTAACTTCCTCTCTCAATTCCTTCCCCTTATAGGTCACTATCACCCGCTCATAGTTCCATGGGACAATCTGGGTGTTGACTTTCGATAGTTGGGTCACAGATTTGATAATGATAGGGTCTGTGCGGGCAACCTTCACAATTATGACAGGCTTATTCACCACCCCCGGCATGATCACCTTTGGCTTTTCTTTCTTTGTTACAACATCACTTGGGGATCTCTTCTCAACTATCACAGATGGCTTATCATTTAGCATGATCAAATTGTCTATTGATCCTTCAGCTATCAAAGAGGTTGCTTTTGTGACAATTGGGCCTTTGAATGACTTAACCTCACTAGATCAGATGATCATGACGGATTGTGAAGGCTTCTTGGGCTCCCCATCCTTATGTACTATCTCAATCATGTTTGTTTAATCATGGGCCGACAATGGTTTCTGATTAATGTTGGGTGCTTTCGGAGTTTGAACCACAATCTGATTTGTGTCGATGAGTTCTTGGATGGCATTTTTCAAATGCTAACAATTTCCTGTATCGTGCCTCGGAGCACCAGAACAATATGCACAGCTAAGGGAGTAATCTAGATTCTTTGGAGGAGGGTTTGGAAATTTTAACTCGATTGGCCTCAACACATCCAACTACCTCAATCTCTAGAATAGACTGGTATAAGACTCCCCAAGCGGGGTGAAAGTTTTCTTTCATTGCAGCCTTTCATTTCTAAATACGGGCCTTGGTCGAAACTTTGAACCAGTGGGGTTTTGGTAGGGTTGTGGAGGTGGATAGGTATTTTGTGGAGCTGGAGCATGCCATTGCGAATAAGGAGGGGGTGACTGCGCATGATGGATATTGTATTGCGGTAACCTGTCTTAGTATTGGGGGTCTGGTGGTGGGAGATAATGCTGGGGTGGATTATATGGAACTTGGATGTAGGCTGGAGGTTGGGATCAAGGTTGGTTGTACTGATGAGATGAACCCCTCTGGCCCTGCCAGGGTCCGGAGACAACCATATCGACATCTTCCTTCTTCTTCTTTCCTAGCAGGCTGCTGGTACCGCTCTAGATTGCCTGTGTGGTTGCTTTTATAGCAGAATAAGTCATGATGTTGCTCCACTTGAGCCCCTTCTACCATTTCTCCCATCTTTACCACATCATTGAAAGACTTACCAATAGCTGAGATTAAATGGTCATAGTAAGTGGGCTCCAGGGCTTGAAGAAAGTATTCAACCATCTCATCTTCTTCCATCGGAGGATTGACTCATACAGCTTGCTCCCTCCATCGGAACCCAAATTCTCTAAAGTTTTCATTGGGTTTCTTTTCCACCTTGGTCAGAGATAGGCAGTCTAGAATAATGTCTATATTGTACTAAAAGTGTCGGGCCAAGGCCTGAGCCATATCGTCCCAAGTGTAGCACCTCCTAGCGTCCTGGTGGGCGTACCATTATAAAGCTGCCCCACTCAGACTCTGGCTGAAGTATGGCATCAGTAATTTGTCTTTTCCCCCGTCGCCTCTCATTTTACTGCAATAACCTCTCAGATGAGCTACATGATGCTCATGTCCGTCATACAAGTCAAACTTAGGCATCTTGAACCCGGCAGGTAGTTGGACATCGGGGAACAAACATAAATCCTTATAAGCCACACTCACCTGGTTTCCCAACCCGTGTATATTTCTCAATGATTTCTCCATACTCTTTACCTTCCTGAACATCGCCTCTTACTCTTCGTTGTTGGGTGGTTTGTCAGTTTCAACATGAGGCTCAAAGTGGGTGCTTTAGGAGTAAGGATCTGGGACTTTGAAGGTGAGCTCTGATGTATAGTATTGGGTATTTGGAGCGGGGAATGTGGGCTCACTAGAGGATCGGTGGAGGGTAGCTTGCGAAGGGGGTACAAAAATAGGAGCAGATGTTGGAGCAGGGTATGAGGTTGTTTTGGCTGGTGGAGAATGGAAAGTTTGGGCCAAAGTGCCAGGGTATTGTGGTAAGGGGTGAATCCTAGTGCGTGTTGTGGGAAAAGTTCAACAGTACTGGGCACCTGGGCTTGGGCCAGTGGTGGAATGGAAGCAGAGTTTTTTTATAGTTGGTAGGGAATGAAGGTGGAGGGTGTCCCTTAATCCAGCTCTGATACATTTCCACCATCTAATGCATCAGCCTTCGGACTTCCTCTTTCAGTTTTGACTCCGATTCAACAATTTTGCTTGGTGGGTCTACAACTCCTGTGTCTGTTTCTTTGCTAGCCATGACTATTTGGCGCTTTGACCAGGTGTTGTAAGGATGACTTTCCCAGATGCGAACAAACTAACTAGCTTCATGTTTAAAATAAAGACAACAGAGGACAACAACACAAAACCACCATGTTAGCGTTAGGGCATTTATCATATAATAATATCAAATTACGTGCAATGCACCTAGCAATAATTAGCGGTTATACAATGGCTTTGAGGGTGACAGGGTCATATAGCATCCTCTGAATTTACCCATTTCAATCCTTGCTTCTCTTTCTTTCTTGCACCTCTTATCACACATCATTTTCTTCCCAATCTTTTCTTTTGGCTTATCACTCTTTTTTTTAGCCAAAAATGATTTGATCGAACCCGATGTAGGTAGCCTATGTACCATGTCCCTCATGAATCAGACCAAGTGTAGTTCTTGAAAAGTGATGGAAAATAAACTAAAAATAAAATCTTTTTGGGATTTTTCATTAAAAAACTTTTCAATATTAAAATACAATGGGAAGTACGATAATGAAATACCTGACAAACTCAACTACATTACGACAGACTCTGACACTACCTAAAGGACTCAGTACTCTTAGACCATACACGAAAGTAAAAGACAACATAAGACAAAACTTTGTAAATCATGAAAACCTTCTCTCTGGGAAGAAGGTGAATAGTAATTCCATCACTATTCATGAGCCTCAACTCCGGAATCCGACGGTGGATTGTCGCAAATTTGGTGTCAAAAGAAGCATCTACTCTTTGCGCACAATCCCTAATTAGTTTCATCTTCAAATTCATAACCAATTTTTCCATATCTTAAATTCTATTTCGCGATTACTGTAGCATCAAGAAATATTTTTCAAATTTTGGATTTTGGATGTTCTTTGTGTCAGGTATGTGATGTTTTGAGCAGCCATGTATCCTGTTGTCTCTCCCCAGCTCGAAGCTGTGGGAGAGTCCACCAAAATCAGTAAAGAAACTCATCCAAATCACAATACAAAATAGTCATATGCATCGCAGCTACAAGGACAACAATCTGCCGCAAGAATCCAACAAACAGTAGCACCACTCACAAAATTACAACTAAAACCTACGGCTGTAATTGTACATGGAGTTCCAACCCTACAATTTACTAAGGAAGAACGTGAGTAGCTTGCTAAAGAGGAAGGCTTGCACCCGGAAGTAGTAATCAAGTTGTCGTTTGATGCACCAGATTTGCAGATTTTTACGAAGTTTACTGCCAAAGATGCTTGGTATTAAAGGTCCTTGTGTTTTAGGTTTACTTGCTCCACGACATATTCTAGTTCATTGTGATCTACATGAAGACTTTGTGTGTTCGTTAACAAGAGCTGTTAATTACTTTCGACATAATGAAAAGGAGCATCAATATAGGATCTTTCCATGGAGTTTTGAATATAATCCTAAGAAGGAAACTCCAAAGGAAACAGTTTGGATTTCACTTCCAAATCTCTCACCTGACATGTTTGCGAGCAAGCTGTTAATGTCCATCGTAGCTGCAGTTGGTTGGCCAATCGCAATTGACAAGGCCACACTAATTATATCATGTCCTAGCACAGCAAGAGTAAAGGTAATTGTTGATTTGCTGGACAAACTTCCAGAAAATGTGAGGCTTCAATATGTAGATGTTACAACTTGAAAGGTCATGGAGGAATTCCAAACAATTGTGTATGATAATTTACCTGCATATTGCTGTCACTGTAAGCATCCGGGACATGGAAGATGCTGATAAATTAGTCATGGAAGATTATCAACATAATGAAAAGTTACAAGGGATGCTAGGGACTTTTTGAATGCCAAAAGGGCTGGGAAACAACTGATTCATGAGGCAGAACGAGGTAAAAACATTGAGCAATAGAATTTATTAAAAGTGCTATCACATGGAGGTCAGCAAACTCCTACTGTGATCGAACCTGGGCAATTTCAACTTGTTGTTGAGGCTTCTGGGATTCAAGATGAAATTGTAAGAAGTGTTGATGGTGCAGTAGGGCTTATAGCAGCAGCACATCGTGGTAATGTTGTTTTAGATGATGCAGGGCGAAATGCTGCCTCTAATGCAATCGTTCCAATGGCTGAAGCCCTTGCTAGAGTCGCTCAGAACTTGAAGGCTGCAAAAAATTATGTGGTTGATCAAGCTTTAGATGGAACTTCTAAAGGTTCAGATTTTGAACCTGGGCTGATGGATGACAGTGCTTTAGCTACAGCTGTTCGTGCAATCTTTGCCAAGAATAATGCAACAGTAGCAGTGGTAGGACAATTGGACAAAGCTGAAAAACAATCAGTTGTTGTAGCTTCAAAATTGAAAGCTAATATTGCATTAAATACAACTGGTAATCGACTGCTGGGGTTTTTAAAGCTAATGCTGCACATGTTGAACTAGCTGCAAAAGCAGCTGACTTAACAGATATTGCAGTGCAAGATGAGAAATAGGAACTTGAAGATATTGAGGTTTTTGGAAATGCAGATGCTACAAGTGTTAGGGCAGGTGCTGGGCTCATTAGGGAAGGGGTTATGCCTTTTGTTGCTGGTGTTATTGACATCTCAAATACACCACATGGTTCAGTACATGATATTTCAGATCGTGACACTCCAAAGCAACCAGCCACAACTCCAGTCAAGTCACTTAAAAAGAGTAACAACTGGAAAGTGGTGCATAAATTACCTAACGAGAAGCAAACTCCAATGTTTCAAAATCAGGTTATACCATCAAAGGCTATTGTATTTTTGAATTCTTTCAATGCTTTGGTCAATGAGGTAGAGCATGTTAATGAGGAACAACAGATGGGTGATGAGATATGAACAGCTGCTGGAAAAATTATTTCTGCAGGTCGTGAAAAGCAGCAGAAAAATGCAGCGGACAGTGTTCGACTTGAGAACGCATCTGGTGGCGATCACACATGAGAGACAAACCAAATTCAAGCTGTAGATATGCCAAATATGCATTTTGCCAATTCAGAGCTTGATAAAATAGTAAATGATGCCCGGGCAGCTATGATGATGAACACAACTCCAAAGATTGACAAGAACACAGGTGCTCGACTAATGGTGTCGAAAGATATTGTCATGTTGATGCGCAAAAGGCCGAGGCAATACAATTGACTACTGCAACCACGATGTCCAGTTCTCCAAAGGTGCATATTTCTAATCCTGATATAGCAAAAATCATTAAAGAATCTCAGATGGATATGATGATGACAAATTGGAGAGCGATGGCAATTAAATCCAAGCTCTGGGATGACCAACCTAAGTATGATGATGAAGAACATTGTGGTACTGATTTTACTGGATACTCATCTGAAGAGGCAGATCATGAGGTTGATCAGGAGAGTGTAGGGGAATAACTTGATTCAATTACACGGCCTAAACCAGATAGTATACCAAAAGCGAGCGACAAAAGCAAGTTGAATCTTACGCTCCAGCATTCATTCCCAGGAACTCTCCAGTTGCTGCTCTTAAAATCAAAAGTGCAGTAGTTGGAAACATAGTTCAAAATACAGCAACATCAACAAATTCTCCAAATACAATTAACAAAGCTAGGCAGCACCAGCAGACTCTAGTAGCTGCAGTAACACCAACAATTACGGGACAACAGCTACAGGCTATAACAGCATCTGCAATCACATTAGAGGACAGAAATCTTCTTGATGCATTCGTAAGTTATAAGCCCCTAAAATCTATTAACATAAAGCAAGTGGTTAGCACAGGACAATTGAACAAGACCAACAACAAGCAGCAACGCACACAACACAGTCAAAACAAGGCAGTTATGGTAATTAAAGAAGATGGAAATGCTTTGGCATTTCAAGATATTGATCAAGACATGCCAAATCCTGTAAAATTAGGGAGAGATGTTTATTATGAAGGTGAGGAAGATGCGATACTACAACAGTTTTGGGCAGAGGCAGCAAGGAAAGCTAACTTATCACCAATGCATAGCGGAAAAAATAGGAAATCTCATACAAGGAAAAATAGTTGGGACGACAAGGTTAGTGACTTTTTAAATGTTAGGCGACCTCCAATAAGAGTTGTCAAACAAAAGCAGGCTACCCAAACTATATCAACGAGGTCCAAACATTCAAAAAAGAAATGATGATTTTTGAATACATTTTGAATGCGGTTGAGGAAAATAACAAAGAATTACAATTTGAAGATTTTACAACTTTGGGAAAGAAGGGACAAGATTTTAGTTCCTACTACATTCTATTTTAACGTTTTGTAAGTATTGTCATTTGTAATATCATCATAGAGTATGTTATAAACTTTGTGATGATCATTAAATATTTGGTCCGTTCAAGTTCTTATTTTTTACATGCTTATTAGTAGGTGAGGCCTTTTCTTTGCCTCAATAGGATTAGTAAGGTAAGTTTTAACCCGGTTTGTGTTACCTTGGTCCTATGCCTTTGGAAAATATCCACACGGCTATGAGATTATACGCCCTCGTGAGACTTTGTCGGCAGCTGCACCATAAATCCTCTACATGAGGCTGCTATCATAAGACAATGTGAGGTGCAGAGGAGTTATTATATAGTCAATGCATATAGGCAACACCACTGGTGCTATTCCCCCTTATTTGTACTTTTCCTAATTATTGTATTTATCTTTTCTTTTATTAATAAAAACCCAGCCCTAGGCGCTTGCCTAGTGGATTGCCGAAAAAAAAAACATAAGACAATCGCAAAACACCTAAATAGAATGACTCCTCAAGCTACTCCTGAATGCGACGGTCCTGGCTGGGATGGGTCTGATGAAGATCCAGATGGCCCTGCCAATCCTATCGAATCCAAGCTCTGTATTATGCCTTGTAAAGACACCTCAAAACTGGGAATGAGAATCTTGGAATGAGCTCCTGCATCTGGAAGGCTGACTCTAGTAAGGTACTCACAGTGCTGCTCAATATTCTCTACCAACCCAGCCAACTGTGACCTCAATGACTAAAGTATAGCTCGAACCTCGATTCTTTTCTGCGTGGTCCTTCTTTAATTGGGTAAATCGATCCATCAACTGTCTAAGAAATAGCTGTGATGTGGCCTCCTCGTCAAATACTCCTCTAACACGTCAGGGCAATGGCCTGCTAACCCCTCACAAAGTAGACTGTAGCCATATAAAGTAATCATGGGTATACCTAGGTGAATGCGGGTCAGCTGCTAAAGTATCTCTAACCATATTCATTGAATGACACAAATAGGTCTAGATGTCGACCTCCCCGTGAGGCATAGTGTCAAACTCCCTAATGAAGTCATGAGAATCAGGAATGTAGGGGACTTCTTGCCGTCTCCCTAACTGACACATCACTCTAGCAGGGGTATATGGTCTAGTACACCAAAGTCCAATCAGTACGAAGAAGTCTTGCACGCGATATCCTGCTAAGATCACGTCCAAATCAATCCAAAGGTATGACCACAAAATCTTCTCTTCAGTCAAGGATCCTAGGTAATAAGTCCAAGCCTGAACTCCGAGTGGTAAGGTAAATTTATCGAACGTCATTCAATGCTCGATGCATTTTACTCGATCTCTCAGACAACGGTCAATCACATCTTTCTCAAACATTATGGTGGGATGTAAGTGTTCCATCAACCATAGATATAGCAACAAGTTGCTTCCCTCAAAGAACCTCTCACTTTCTCGAATTCTGGTCAAAGCATGGTAGATTTCTGCCCAAATTGTCGGAACCAAAGTGAGCTTACTACTGTGTTTATCATGGAAACATACAAAAGGCTATTAACCCCAGACGCGTGCCAATATGTCTACCCTCCAAAGGAAATACCAAGAGACCCAACAATGCAATAGCGAAGACCGTAGGACGCCTTTTCTTCCAAGAATCATATGATATGGAAAATTCATCTACGAAGGTCTCATACCCAGTAGGACGAGCAAACCTCTCGAATAAAAATTCCAAAGGAACCCAAGATTTATCTAGACATCCCATGTGGTTTTCCAAATCCATCCCTATGATCTTAAGAAACTTTGTGCTTGAATGAGCCCTTGTGTAAATCAAATCCTTATCTAGGTATGGCAGACGAGTTAACCCGGCTATCTCAGCTAAGGTGGTTGTGATCTCAAGATCCCCAAACTTAAATACCATTCTCTGTGGGTCCCAAAATATCAACATTGCTTCTACAAGGGCGGGACGGGGGCGTGATGTCCATCAATAAAATAAGAGTCCCTAATTTACCCATCAAATCATGATGCTCAAGTAATGTGAACATGTTCCACCATTTTACTAGCCTTGTAGGGACTTTGACCAACATTGATACTCCAGCATTGGTAAGTGGATCCATACCTGAATGGAAAAAAAGTGGTTAATGACTCAAGACATTATGTGACACCATAACGTTTCCTAGGGGATGATTGGGCTATTTTTTGCAAAATGGCCTAAGGGGCCGAAAGTGGCTAAAAGTGCAAACTCACAAAGGTGACCTCAAAGATATGGAAATATCTCACTAAAGCTTATATGGATTCAAACTCCCAATAATCATGGCCCAAACTTAATTTGCAGAAATAATCCATTTTGCAAAAACGGTCGATATGGTCAGAGTGGCTAGACACGTAGTGCAACGGGGATGGACCTTGAAATAATATGACACATAGTTGTGAAGTCAAGATGCTAAAACATGGGTCAATGAGGTACCTTTGCAAAAATGGTCCCATTTTGCAGGAACGACCGATGTGGCCAAATGTGGCTAGACATGCAATATTTGGTTAAGACCCCGACAAGAACCTAAGACTCACTAGCAAGATCGGACCCTATGTGGGTTGCCTACATATCCCGCCCCGAAAGATAAAAATCGGGTAGGCGTCGTTCGGGAATATTGGACATGGGAGAAAGCTTTTAAAAATGCAACTTATTTGGAAAAACTATTTTTGTCTTTTTGAAAAATGATGGAATATAAAATCTTTTTGGATTTTCTTTTTCTCTTTTTTCTGATTTTTTGGAAAATGATGGGAAAGTGCAAAAAAAAATTTGAATTTTTAAATTTCCATTTTTTTAAATTTTTGGAAAACTATGAAAGAAAATGCGAGTGGGCCCTACTTGCTTCATTTTATACTTTACCCTCAAATATCATTGGTCCACCAAATGACCCTTTTACACTAAAGAAATGCAACATGTGGCATATAAGGATGATTAAATATTTTTTGGGGCCATAAGCCCATTTTGACATAATTTGGATAAGTCTCCTACAACGGAACACTGTGCCTGGGACCTAACCTTGCTAGGTTTGAATGATATGATGCAAATAAGCATGACCTAATGGCTGACCTATGGTTGGGGTTCACTAGGCAAGGAAATTTGGGGTAGCACGTGGTCGATGGCGGCTGCTCTAGCTGTCCGCCCACTCCACCTTCCCACGCCACCCCCTTAAAGACACGGGTGACTCACAAAAAGGCCGTGTACGCTCAAACGTACTCCGGAAGACTTGTTGCAAAAAGAAGACCTGGGATTATGCAAATGATGACAATTTATAAAGCAGTAATACATAAAGGAAAAAATGTGAACAACTAGGCAACTAGCAAATAATAAAACGACATAAAATAAAAAATCAAATAAAGCAAACAAAACACATAAAAACCTCAACCGAACATCCTAAAAAGCCAACAAGATCAAGTACTAGCTCAAACCTGCAAGTCCCCAGCAGAGTCGCCAGAGCTGTCACACCCTTTTTTTTCACCTCACTGATCCACTTAAAGATAATAAAAGGATTTTTAATTAAAAAGTGACAAAATTGTGTTCAAAAGGAAATAACTTAGAGTTGCCACCTAACATTTGTTTCGGTGTACCAGATTACCATTTTTAAAAAATATTTTTTCTTTTAAAATACTTTGGACTCCAAATTAAGTATGCACCATAGATTTGGGTAAGGGGGTTCATTTGACTTGGGAAGAAGGTGTTAGGCACTTCCTAAGTCCCGTAAAAATAACGGTTGCGTACATGATGAAGTTGGCTTTTAGAATATTCGAATTAAGGTAAAAAAAAATACATAAACGGGAAAATAAACACACAGTAGGCTCAAGGTCATTCCCACCTAATAAGAGAAAAAATAAAAATGAAAATAAAAAAAAATACTACGAGTTCTACTTTAGGCCTCCAAATACAAGTACTCCGGGGTATACCCCAGAAAATATATACAAATTGCGCGGGATATTCCCCGGGTAATAAACTAAAAAAACGACCTCTTGCCTCAAAAATAAAAATAAAATAAAGAAAACTTAAGATTGCCTACCCGAGCGTGATCGGCCTAAACATGCTTCTAGCGATTAAGTAATAGCATAAACCAGTGAAAGAAAATCAAATGAGATAAAAGAAAATTCTAAACTATCCTTATTTTTTATCAATAAATTTCACTTGTTCGACTTATCCCAATCCGAAAGCATATAAGCAAATTCAACGTCGGACTTGTCTTTTCCCACTAACATGGCCTAATAATTACTCAAATGGTTTTGAATACAACAAAATCAAACATTTGTAGATAAAGCATCGAGGACAAAATAAAGAGCGAAAGCAAACATAATGCAAGGGAAAAGGGATTTAATGCATGATGAGAGACTCTACATGGTCGTTCAATCCTCTCCTATACTCTTGATCTCACAAGAATGACCCATCCCTCACATGACAAACCCTTATATTTAAAGATGCTTTTTTTTTAAAAACACCCAAGTCTGCTAGCACAAATCATTAAGGAACATGAAGACTTAGACAAATCCAATACCTAACTTTATCATATTTGCAATTTTATCTTTTCATGGAGAAACTAATTTATATTAACCATGGCCATCATGTGACTTAGTAATCCGCAAAGATTCATTTCATGTGAAACTTGGTTATCACTAATGACTGTAACAGGATCCAAAGGAATCGATGTCTAAACAGAATACCAACACATGTGCTATTGACCAAAGTTACTACAAGTGCATTTATCGAATTAACAATCAATAGACTAGGACAGATGCACTCTTCACCAATCATTCAATTAATATAACTTGAAACTTAGGCTTCTTAGATGTAAGGTTAAACTATGGGACTTCATATCGGGTAGCTGATATTCGGTCATAACGCCACTTTACAAATAGGAAATAGGATCAAACTAATCAAAGCTTGAGAAAACATGCTAATATATCTTAATAGGAGAAAGAGCAATTAGATGGAACTATAAGTTTGTACATGGGATAAATAGAACAAGAGGCAATACAAGTCTTATTGTTCAATTGTATTAATTCCCAAACTACACATTTAAATCCTAAGCTTTAAACAAATATGGAATTCAAACAGAAGCATCTAAAAACATTGTATCAAATCAAGCCAATCACAAACCAAAACGATAATGAATTGTGATATTATGAAGATAAAATAATTCATCAACGGGTGGAAAAACTTAACAAATTTCTCTAAGACTACACTATGCTCAAGCGTAGAAGGATAAACCAAATAACAATCATGAGTCGACTTTCAAGTTTCAGTGAGTAAAAACAAACATACATGCGAATTTGTCAGACATTATCACTAACCAACATAGAGAAGCAGAATGAAACCGTAAGTACAAGAAGGTATGGAAGTGATTCCAGTTGAACCTAAGAAATATACAGATTTCCATCAAATCATTAAGAAGCAATCAAGGCGCCTCAGCTTAAAACTTTGCATTCATCAAAGAAGCTAGTCAAACAAACTCTCATAGTAACGCAACATATCTCATCAACTCTGACTATCACACAATCAGATCAAACTTCAATCGACCATACTAGAACTTGGCAGAATCGAAGCTGTGAGACATTTAAATACCAAGAGCAAAATAGAACACATGTAATAGGAAACAATTAATACTGATTCAATACTATTTGAACCCCGCAAAGTCGACTTCTATTAACACTTAAATTCCATCACTTTTTATCCTAAGCTCTCAACATGCCTTAAACCAGCATCGAAACAGAAATGAAAAAGGGAAAGAGATGAACCTAAATGCCAGAAACTTAGATCAATTCTGCTTTGAGCCAAATACAAGTGAATCCGACGTTGAAAATTCAAAGAAGACATCAGTTACAATGGAACATGATGCAAAAATCACGAACTCAGACTCGAACGTCCAACTTGATCTCAGCTCAATCAATCTCCATGTTGAAACTAAAATTCTAAATTAACACTGAAGAAGGCAGAAGTATATTATATTTTTTGGTATTTTTTTGATATTTTTTGGTATTTGTCTGATTTCGAAATCTAAAAACAAAATTTGAACAAGAGTGTAGACCCAAACTAATTTTTTGTATTTTTATTTTTCAGGAACTTAAACTCAACTCAAGATGGACCAAATGAGAAGAAAAGAAGAATTCACTCTTAGAACCCTAATTTTTTTCCTCTCTCTTAGATTAACCGAAAATCCTCCAAATGGGAGTATTTATTTGAACAATTGAAGTTTCTATTCTTCTCCTCCAAGAAATCTCTCAAAATTTCAAAAAATTGAAAACCCTCGAAATGTTTTTCATGAAACAAAAACTGGAAAAATGGAAGGTGTGGATGTGATTTCACTCACATCCAACCACTCCCATTTATCCGAGATCCATTCCAAAAGATCGAAAGCGTGTGAGGAGGGTGAAGATGAGAATTTTGTGTTTCAGAAGTCGTTATGGTCTTGATGACGTGGAGAGAGACAAGGGTGACTATGAGATAATACAAGCGAGTGGAATCGCCCAATTTGGGCGAGTTTGGGCGAGCCGATGACGGCAGTGGTGTGGTGGTGTTGAGGGCAATGACTGGAGTTTGTATTTTTAGGTTTAGGTTTACATTGGGAAAGTTGAGTTTATATTTGGTATGGGGAAGTAAGGTGGGCCATTGGATGAGAAGAAATAGATGGCTGGGATTTAAAATAGATGGGGCGGGGCAGGGTAGATCTGATGGGTAAAGGGATTGGGTGTGGTTCAAGAGTTAAGGGAATTGGGTAACGGATGGGTTGCCCCAATTTGGGCTCTAGCTTGGCCGAATTTGGGCCTATAACCTTTTATATCCATCTATTTTAAAAACATAAACCTTTTCTTTATAAAAATAATTTAAAATTAATTTTCACTAATTAAAGTAAACTATATCATAGTATAAAACTATATATATATATATATATATATATATATATATATATATATATATATATATATATATATATATATATAAATTATATTCAATATAAAAGTAAAATTCATAGTAAAAATAAAAATATATTGCCATAAATATTGATGGCCTTAAGTGAAAAATAAAAAAATATATAAGGAAACTATTTTTTATGTTTTTTATTTTATATTTTAAAAATGAAATTAAAATTAATAATAAAGTAAAATCCTATAGAACTAAACTCAAATAAATATCCTAAAAATACTAGGACTATTCAAGGTAATTCTAATGTGTGGGTCAAAATTACATAATTACAGACTGACCCATTATTAACATGCTAAAATCACATCTCGCGTCTCACGCATGAAAATGACAAGTCGTCGATGCAAAGCTGATATCGAGCACTCACGTGCGCATTCAAATGCATGAAAAGAATTCAAAGAGTTATGCTTTTGGCTGAATAAATGGATTCGCACGATAAGAATTCAAGAATGTGAAATTTTTCCTAAAGGTTTTATAGTCTCCCGAGGATAAGTACAAAGTCTCTGTACCGATCCGCGAGACTCTACTAAACTGGCTCATGACCCATGAGACGTATGTAACCTAGACTCTGATACCAACTAGTCACGACCCCAAACCACCCCGGTCGTGATGACACCTATCATAGTACTAGGCAAGCTGATTCAACACTAATAATATAAAGGTCTTTTGCAGATTCATTTCCAAATCAATTATGATCACCAATCTTTCATTTTAATGTAACAAAATATGCAAAAAAAACAATTACACAAGTACACCCACACCGCCCGATCCTGATGTCACTAGTCATAAGCCACTAAGATATTGTCCAATATTGTCTATTCACTACAAGATAAGACCGAAATATAAAATACTAAGGATAGGAAGGAGAAAAGCAGGGCTGCAGATGCCTTACAACTACCTTTCTATCTCCGAAAAACACTCTGAAATAAAAGATCAGCTCTCACTCGGAGGCTCTGGCACCTGGATCTGCACACAAGGAGTAAGGAGTAAAGTGAGTATGCCAACTCAGTAAATAAACAAAGTAAATAAAGGTCGAGTGCACTAACTAGCATTTAAATCATATACATAGTCTAACATATAATATCAATACATATAACAAAGTCAAATCCGTAATTCATTTTGGAACATCTCGTAAAAACTCCGGTTTCAATGAAAGTTATTTAAGACATTTGTTCAACATTTCACAATAGAGGCTTAGTATATAAGAAGAGTGAAAAACAGAAAATTTCATAAACAAGCCTCTCAGGCAAAGCATCACTTATATATATGACCCTTCGGGCAAGCCTCTTAGTCACTCATGACTTAATTGTCAATTAGCAGTCACACTCACCAATTCTGCTCAATAGACATCTCATAATAATAACCGCTGCGACGTGCATCCTGATCCGTATATATATATATATATAGTCGACTACATTCACTAGGGGTGTGCAGACTCCGCAGGGGCTTCTATAGCCCAAGCGCTATATCGCTACGGCATGCAACCCAATCCAATACATATCATTGCAGCGTGAAGCCCAATCCATATACATATAAATATTCTGCAGCGTGTATCTTGATCCATAAATATATAAATATCGATGTGGTGTGCAACCCAATCCATAAACATGTAAATATCATTGCGGCATGCAGCCCGATCCATAAATATATATAATCCTGACCATAAGGTCCTCGACCTCTGTCTGTCATCAACCTCACAACCACTCGGCATTTTAGTAAAAAATCAAGGAACTCAGCCCTACCCAAACAATTTTCTTAAATTTGAAAGTAGAGTAATGAAACTTAATCAAACAATAAACGAGTAGAAATCATGACTAAGGATATGCTTTAGAATCAAAATAGTTTGAGGAAAGTAGTAAAATACCCCCTGAGGTTCCAAACAGTTCGACACAAGGCCCCAAACGAGGCATTCTGCCAAAATTAAAAGATTCATTTCTAACACACATAGATATCATATAGAATTTATCAAAATATGCAACTCTACAATTGCCATGGGACGGATCAGGTAATAATCCCTATGGGTGCACGCCCGCTCGCCCGTCACCTAAAAATGTGCATCACCTCATTTACCAAAATAGTACAAATTTTAAGGGTTTTTACCCTCAGATCTAGATTACAATCGTTACTTACCTCAAACCCGACAAAAATATACTCTGCAACGCCCTTGCCTCCCGACTTGGCCTCAAATCGTCCTGAATCTATCCAAAATCAGAGTAATAACATCAATATAAGCCAAAGGGACAAAGCCCACGCAAAATATATCAAATTAAACTTGAAATCCCAAATTGGCTAAACTCGAACCCCGAGTCCACATCTCGAAATCCAATAAAAATCACAACACTAGAATCCTTATCCTCTCACGAGTCTATACATACCAAAATAATAAAAATCGGACCTTAAATGGCCCCACAAATCCCCAATTTAAACTCTCCAATTTCAAGCCCTAATTTCCCATGTTTAGTCAACTGAAATTCACCATAGATACGAGTATTAAGTTTAAAAACCTTACCTTAGCAAGAATCCCGTTGATTCCCTCTTCTAAATCCTCGAAAAGTTTCAATCCTGACTTAAAAATTGTGGAATGGGCTAAATATTGCGAAGGAGAACTATATACTTTCTGCCCAGCGATTTTCGCATATGCGGACAAAATTTTGCACCTGCAGGCTGCTTCTGCGCCCAAAGATCCGCGCCTGCGAAATTCACTTAACTCCTTAGACACCGCAACTGCGATCTCGCAAATGTGGTCCAACCTTCTTCTCCTGCGAGCAATGTCTCTTATGCAATCTCCTTTCTACTTCTGCGGCTCACACCTGCGGTCCCCAAACCGCAAGTGCGGTTATGACAGAAAACAGCAACTGAAGCTGCTCAATTACAAATTCCAATCTCTCCGACAACCTTCCGAATTTGTCCCAAGGCCCCCGGGACCTCAACCAAAAATATGAACAAGTCATATATCATTATTCAAACTCATATCAACTCTCCAAAAACTCAAAATAACGTCGAAGCACCAAATCACCCTCGGATTCAAGCCTAAGGATTTTCAAACTTCCGAATTCCGCAACCGATCCAAAAACCCATCAAACATCATCCGAATGACCTGAAATTTTTCACACATATCATAAAATGATACAACAGACCTACTCCAATTTTCAGAATTCCATTCCAACCCCGATATAAAAATTCCCACTACCGACCGGAAAATGTCAGATTCTCAATTTTGCCAATTCAATCCTAATTCTACCACGGACCTCCAAATCACATTTCGAACGGGTTCCCAAGTCCAAAATCAACTAACGGAGCTAACCACATCATTTAAATACAAATTCAATATCAAATACTAAAAAGTCAAAACTTGGTCGAACCTTTCAAATTTAAAGCTTCAACCTAAAAATTATTCTTCCATATCTATTACGATTAACCTTAATATCACATCCAACAATTTAAGTAATTCATAATACATCATACAGGGTTAGACATACCCGAGAACTAGCGAGCAAAGTGTAAATGCTCAAAACGACCGGTTAGGTCATTACAGATACTATTTTTCACATGTTTTATGTGCAGATCCAGGTACTTATTATCGGCCACGTCATTAGTGAGCTGTGAGAGTTTGGAGACTTCAAGGTATATCTACCCCATCTGGAGACCTCGATGTCCCCCTCTATTCCCCATATGTCATTTACCTTCCATACTTATTTTCTTAGACTCTGGTGTATAGAGATACTAGTTTCTTTCTATAACTTGTGACTTATGATATGTCGGGTCTTTAGGAAATTCTGTGTATATTCGAGAGTTAGTTACTGTTCATGCCATGTGACACTTATATCAGTTATTTAATTATCTTTTGTAGTTAGTTGTTAGATTTATGCTTTCATTTTTATTATTCCGCAAGTGTTAGACTTACCTAGTCATAGAGACTAGATGCCGTCACAACATCTCACGGAGGGAGAATTTGGATTGTAAAAATTTGGTTACTTTTTGAAATAAAAATTTCTTACTATCATGAGGATTAGTTTGGTCATTTAGCATTTTGAATTCATGCATAAATAATACCCATATTCTTATTCCAAATTCAATAACAAAAGGAAACAACCAAATATTATATTAATTAATGTGGATTTTTATGAGGATATTATACTTAATGGGAAATAATCCCATTGGAGTTCCAGGATTCAAACATAACACATTTATCAAATTCATTCATTACTAATATTATCTGATTTGATCTTTTGTACTACCTTCATTTACTTTTACTTGTCCAATATTCTAAAAAAAGATTTTCACTTTTATTATATCAAGAGAAGACAATTTCTTTTTTCTCTTATACCCACAGTACTAATTACTTATTTCAATTTATTTTCTCAAATAGATTAAAAATGTACATCAATGAATATGGATATTTGTGATGCCCCAAAAGGTCATCACTTGATTTAAGGGTCAATCCTGTATTCTGTGGCCTTAAACCCTCTTTTTATCTCACCTCAATTTACGTGTACGGTTCGGGCGTATATCCGAAATGCTTTAATGTGGAAATTTGATAAAAATGCTAATTTTGCCTTTAAAATTAAATTTAAATTTACATCGGTCAATATTTTGGGTAAAGGGACTCGAACCCGTAATTTGACGGTCTCGGATTCATAGAAAAATATGGGACTTGGGCTCATTCCTAGAATTGAATTACGAGGTCCCAAGCCTAAGAAATAAATTTTTGAAGAAAATTGTTGAACTCAAATTATAAGAGTTTTTGAAAAACTAAAGATGTTTGAATTTGATGGTATTGGGCCCGTATTTTGGTTCCGAAGCTTGGTACAGGTATTATAAGGTATTTAAGTTGTGCTTGTAAAATTTGGTAAGAAACGGACTTCATATGACGTGAATCGGACCCTTGGTTATGAAAATTCGAACTTAAGAGTTATTGAGATTTTTCTTAGATTTTGATGCTAAATTCAGTGTTAAGGATGTTATTTTGGTGATTTGATCACACGAGTAAGTCCGTATTATATTTTTAGATTAGTATACATGTTTGGTTTGGAGTCCCGAGGGTTCGGGTGAGTTTCGGGTGGAGTATGTGATGTTTTCAAGTTTAGAATTTCTATTGTCATAGTTGTTGCATGTGCTCAGGTAATTCCTTCTTCGCGTTCGCAAAACCAAAGGTTAGGGGGGTGAACCTTCGCGAACGCGTATAGTACCTCGCAAACATGAAGGCTCTTCTAGCCAAAGCTTCGCGAACACGATAGACCCTTCGCGAACGCAAAGAAGGTCTGTCTAGAGATTTAAAATAAAACCAGAACAGGAATTTAGCCATGTTTTCATATCTTCTTCCCCAAAATCAGACTCTAGGCGATTTTTGAAGAGCAATTTCAACATCAAATCATAGGTATGTGTTCCTAAAACCATTTCTTTATTTTATATCAACACCCATTAGATTTCTAGGCTTAAATATTGTTCTTCCATGGTAGAAATTGGGAATTTGGGTAGAGTAAGGACTTTTTGAATAATTGGAATTTACACCTCATTTTGTGGTCGAATTTCGAAATTAATTGTATATTTGGGCTCGTGAGTGAATGGATAATCGAGTTTTGGTCTGAACCTCGAGTTTCGACCACGCGAGGTCGGGGTCGATTTTTGACTTTTTGGGGCAAATAATTTAAACCTATAATTTAGCATTGGCATTGAATTCTTTAGCATTTATTGATGTTGTTAAATTAATTTGGGTTAGATACAAGTAAACGGGAGGAAAATTTTAAAGGAAAAGCGGTGTTTGAGGCTTGAGTTGGCCGTAAAAAGTTCGAGGTAAGTGTTTGGTCTAACCTTAGCTTGAGGGAATAGGTGTTGTGCCTTATTTGCTATGTGTTAGTGTAGTGTAGAACATATAGGTAGGGTGACGAGTATCTATACGTTGGTTTCAAGCATGCCCGTGGGTCTTAAATTATGATCGTTGTGTTACTTAATAAGTACTACGAATGAGTAAATTGGTTATTATCCATGTTGAGCAAGATTTATGATTATCTTCTTGGTATTTGGTTATTTTTTAGCATTGGCTCTAGTTGAAGTTCAATTGTGAAGTTGATTATTGGTACAAGTTTGGTTATAGTTGATTCCCTTGCCGGGACGTATTTAATTCTTATTGTTGACTCCCTTGCCGGGATGTATTTATACTTAATGGTTATTCCCTTGCCGAAATATTGTTGTTGCTATTGTTTGGGTGAAGAAAGAGTGATAAATCATGAAGGGTGATGTCGTGCACATTCATACTTATGCATATGGTGAGAAAAGAGTGATAAAGCACGAAGGGTGATGCCGTGTACTTTTACATTGATATTGATGCATATGGTGAGGAAGAGTGATAAAGCACGAAGGATGATACCGTACATATTTCTAATATTTATATGGTGAGGAAAAGAGATAAAGCATGAAGGATAATGCCGTGCACATTTTCTTTAATTGATAGCATTGGTGAGGATTGAGAGTAAAAGCACGAAGGGTGATGTCATGTACTTTTTGCCAGTTTGTCATGATTTCCTATAGTTATCGGTTCAAGTTCCTTAATTGTTTCATTTCGTTATTTCTATGATTCTTTATGCTGGTATTCCCCCATATCATGTTACCCATCCCCACTACTTTATGAATTGCTTCTATTACTGTTATTATGCTAGCTACTGTTTAACTGTAGGTTATGTTAATTATTGTGTCCTAGCCTCGTCACTACTTCGCCGAGGTTAGGCTCGACACTTAGCAGTACATGGGATCGGTTATGCTGATGCTACACTCTACACAGTTTTGTACAGATCTTGGTATTAGAGCATACAGACCTTAGCTAGGGGTTGCTGCCTACAGTCCATCGGAGACCCGAGGTAGTCTGCAGGGTCCTCATACCTTGGCGTCTGCATGCCTTGGCGTCCCCTTCCTATCTTGTTTATTATGTTCTTTTCTATTTTAGAGACAGACATGTATTTATTTTGTTTAGACCCTATATGTAGTATTCTTATATAGTCCGTGAGATGGTGACACCAGTTCTGGGAATTTGTGAAATTTCGTTCTTTCGCAATATTATCTTCTGCTATTTATAATTTATTAACTTGAAATCGTTAAAAGATTAAAAATGAAAAGGGTAGATTAATAAGAATTGTTGGCTTGTCTAGCTTTCACTCGTAGGCGCCACCACAACTCCCGAGGGTGGAAAATCTGGGTCGTGACAAGTTGGTATCAGAGCTCTAGGTTGCTTAGGTCTTACAATTCACGGACAAGCTTGGTAGAGTCAGAGGGATCGGTAGGGAGACGCCTGTTCTTATCCCCTAGAGGCTACAAGAACAGTTTCATTTATATTCTTTTTTGTCGTGTGATTTGGTTTCTCAGTGCTAATTGAACTTCTACTTTATTCTTTCGCAGATGGAGAGAACACGTGACCAGTAGCCCAATCCCCCAATAGCAGCTTCCACGAGGGGTAGAGGACAAGGCTAAGGCTGTGCTAGGGGCTGAGGCAGGGGCTGAGCTCAGCCTAGAGCAGCAGCACCAGCGGTGGTGCCTCAGGTAGAGTTTGATGATGAGGTTCCGGCCCAGATAGTTTCGGTGGGCCCAGTTCAGGTCCTAGAGGGGGTTCATCGCTACCCCAGTACTCCAGGATGCTCTGGTCCGTCTAGTGGGCCTTATGGAGAGTATCATTTAGGCAGGATTACTTCCTGTAGCGCTGGCCGTCTCCCGCACTCCGAAATATATGGCTCCCCAGTTTCAGGATCCAGCAGCTCAGCCAATTGGAGCAGTTTAGCAGGGTGTCGCTCAGACCGGTGATGGAGCAGCAATGTCTGTTGATGTTTTGTAGAGATTGGACAGGTTCACCAAGATGTTCACTACTACTTATGGTGGTACATCTTTAGAGGATTCCCAGGATTATTTAGACAACTGTCATGAGGTTCTTTGGAACATGGGGATAGTGGAGACCAATTGAGTCGACTTTGCTCATTTCCATATGTCATGTTCCGCCAAGAAATGGTGGAGAGATTATTGTTTGGCCAGACCAGTTGGATCACCAGCTCTCACCTGGGACCATTTCTCTCAGCTATTTCTCGAGAAGTTTCTTCCCGACACTCAGAGAGAGGAGTACTGCAGGCAGTTCAAGCATCTCCAGTAGGGTTCTATGACTGTTACCTAGTATGAGACGAGGTTTATTGATTCGGCTCGTCATGCTCTTCTGATACTCCCCACCGAGAGATAGGGTTAGGAGGTTTATTGAGGGACTCGCTCAGCCTATTAGACTGCAGATGGCTAAGGAAACAGGTGTTGAGATTTCTTTCCAGGATGTGACCGATGTGGCCAGGCGGGTTGAGATAGTTTTAGCTCAGGGGAGCGGTAAGGGGTTCGATAAGAGGCCTCGTCATTCTGGTAGATTCAGTGGTACCTCTTTTGGAGGCATGGATTCTTTTGGCAGAGGCCATCATTCTAGGCCCTTTCAGTCATCACTTCAGGTTTCTCATGGTGCTCCAGGTGGTAGTAGTTCTCATATGCAATATTCTGATCAGTTGCCCTACAGTGCACCACCAGCTCTTATCGATGTACCTCCACTCCAAAGTTTTCAGGGTGGTTATCTAGGCCGTCAGGGTCACTTTTTGGCTCAGCAGTCTCAGCAGCCAAAGTCTTGCTATATTTGTGGCGATACGAGGAACATTGCTAGGTTTGGCCCTCGAGCCTCGAGCAGTTATCAACACCAGGGTTCTCGTGCTATGGTTCCAGCACTAGGTGTTCCACCGCCCGCTCAGCCAGCTAGAGGTAGGGATAGAGGTGTTAGAGGTAGAGTTCAAGCCGCTAGAGGTAGAGGCCAGCTAACTAGAAGTAAAGGCCAACCAGTAGGAGGTCATCTTAGGGATGCTGTTCAAGTGGTGGGGCCCATCCTCGATGTTATGCTATGCCAGGCAGACCTGAGGCTGAGGCCTCCGATGTAGTTATTACAGGTACGGTTTTGGTGTGAAGTAGAGATGCCTCAGTCCTATTTGATCCGGGGTCCATATATTTTTACGTATCATCTTATTTTGCCCCTTATCTGGTTGTGCCTCGTGATTCTTAGAGTGCTCCTGTATATTTATCTATACCGGTGGGTGATTCTATTGTGGCAGAGCGTGTTTATCGTGATTGGGTGATTGTTATTAGGGGTCTTAAGAACCATGTAGATCTCCTACTTCTAGATATGGTGGATTTTGATGTCATTCTGGGGATGGATTGGTTATCCCTTTATCATGCCATATTGGATTGTCATGCCAAGAATGTAACCTTATCCTTACTAGATCTACCTAGTTTAGAGTTGAGAAGGAACCCTGATCATTCCACTCGTAGGGTTATCTCATAAATGAAGGCTCGGCGTATGGTTGATTTGGGATGTTTGGCCTATTTGGCGTATGTTCGTGATTCTAGGACCAAGGTCCCTTCTATAGATTTTATGCCTATTGTTCGTGAGTTTCCTGAGGTATTTCCTTCAGACATGCTGGGGATGCCACCCGATAGGGATATTGACTTTTGCAATTATTTTTCTCCGGTCACTCAGCCCATTTCTATTCTACCATATCGTATGGCCCCGCTTGAGTTGAAAGAATTGAAGAGAAATTGCAAGACCTTCTTGATAAAGGCTTTATAAGACCTAATGTCTCTTCTTGGGGTACGCCGGTGTTGTTTGTTAAGAAGAAGGAGAGATCGATGATGATGTGTATAGATTATCGACAGTTGACAAGGTCACAATCAAGAATAAGCAACCATTGCCGAGGATTGATGATTTGTTCGACCAGCTTTAGGGTGCCCAAGTATTTTCTAAGATCGACTTGAGATCTGGCTACCATCAGTTGAGGATTAGGGCATCCGATGTCCCTATGACAGCTTTTCGCACTCGGTACGGGCATTATGAGTTCTTGATGATGTCATTCGGGTAGAAAAATGCCCCAACATCTTTCATGGATTTGATTAACTGAGTGTTCAAACCTTACTTGGATTCTTTCATAATAGTCTTCATTGATGATATTTTGATCTATTCCCATAGCCAGGAGGAGCATGAGCAGCATCTGAGAGTTGTTCTTCAGACTTTGAGAGATCGTCAGTTATATGCTAAGTTTTTGAAGTGTGAGTTCTGGTTGAGATCAGTTGCTTTCTTGGGTCACGTTGTGTCAATAGAGGGTATTCAGGTGGATCCGAGAAGATAGAGGCAATCAAGGACTGTCCTAGACCCGCATCAACTATAGAGATCTGGAGTTTTTCTAGGTTTGGCGGGCTATTACCGTCAGTTTATGGAGGGGTATTCATCTATTGCAGCCCCGATGACCAGGTTGACCCAGAAGAGTGCCCGGTTCAGGTGGTCGGATGAGTGTGAGGCAAGCTTTTAGAAGCTTAAGACAGTTTTGACTACAATGCCAGTTTTGGTTTTACCCACAGGTTTAAAGCCATATATAGTATATTATGATGCATCTCATATTGGACTTGGTGCAGTATTGATGTAGAATGGCAAGGTTATTGCATACGCTTCGCGATAGTTGAAGATCCACGAGAAGAATTATCCAGTTCATGATTTGGAGCTAGCAGCCATTGTTCGCGTGCTGACGATTTAGAGGCATTATTTATATGGTGTGCCATGTGAGCTGTTCACGGATCACAAGAGTTTGCAATACTTGTTCAAGTAGAAGGAGCTGAATTTAAGGCAGAGGAGGTGGTTGGATTTGTTGAAACACTATGATATAACCATCTTCTATCATCGAGAAAGGCTAATGTAGTAGCCGGTGCATTGCGTAGGAAGTCAGCCAGTATGGGCAGTCTTGCGTATATTCCGATCGGGGAGAGACCGCTTGCTTTGGATGTTCAGGCTTTAGCTAATCAGTTCGTAAGGATGGATATTTCTGAGCCCAGCCGCGTTCTAGCTTGCACAATCGCTCGTTCTTTATTATTTGAGCGTATCCGAGATCGGCAATATGATGATCCTTATTTTCTTGTCCTTAAAGACACAGTGTAGCACGGGAGTGCCAAGCAGGTTACAGTTGGAGATGATAGAGTTTTGAGGATGTAGGGTCGTATTTGTATGCCTAATGTGGATGGAATTCATGAGTTGATTCTAGAGGAGGCCCATAGTTCCCGGTATTCTATTCATTCGGGCACCGCTAAGATGTATCAGGACTTGCGACAGCATTATTAGTAGAGGAGAATGAAAAAGGACATCGTTTCCTATGTAGCTCGGTGTTTGAATTGTCAGCAGGTAAAGCACTAGCATCAGAGACATGGTGGTTTGTTTCAGAAGATTGAGATTCCTGAGTGGATGTTGGAGAAAATTACTATGTATTTTGTTGTTGGATTCCCATAGACTCAGAGGAAGTTCGATGCAGCATGGGTTATTATTGATAGGCTGACCAAGTTAGTGCATTTCATTCTTGTGGAGTTTTCTATTATTCGAAGCGGTTGGCTGAGATCTATATCCGGGAGATTTTTCATCTTCATTGCATGCCTGTGTCTGTCATTTCTGACCGAGGTACGCAGTTTACCTCGCATTTTTGGAGGGCAGTGTAGCGTGAGTTGGGTACGCGGGTCGAGTTGAGCACAACATTTCATCCTTAGACGGACGGATAGTCCGAGCGTACTATTTAGATTTTGGAAGATATGATCTAAGCATGTGTTATTAACTTTGGAGGTTCTTGGGATTAGTTCTTGCCATTAACAGAGTTTGCCTAGAACAACAGCTACCAGTCGAGCATTCAGATAGCTCCCTATGAGGCACTATAAGTAGGCGGTGTCGGTCGCCAGTTGGGTGGTTTGATCCCGGAGAGGCTTGAATGTTAGGTACAAATTTAGTTCAGTATGCCTTGGTTAAGGTGAAGATCATTCAGGATAGGCTTCGTAAAACTCAATCCAGTTAGAAGAGTTATGCCGACCGCAAGGTTCATGATGTGGCATCATGGTCGAAGAGCGAGTGTTGCTTCGGGTGTCTCCCATGAAGGCGTGATGAGATTCGAGAAGAAGGGAAAGCTAAGCCCCGGGTTCATTGGTCCTTTTTAGATTTTGGATCGAGTGAGAGAGGTGGCTTACAGACCTCCCAATGTTTCATGTGTCCATGCTTCGGAAGTATCACGGCGATCCATCCCACGTGTCAGACTTCAGCAATGTCCAGTTGGACAAGGACTTGACTTATGAGGAGGAGCCAGTAGCCATTCAAGACAGGCAGGTTAGTCAGCGGAGATCGAAGAAGTTCCCTTCAAGTCGTGTTCAGTGGAGAGGTCAACCTGCCGAGTCAACTACCTAGGAGTCCGAGTTCGATATGCGGAGCCGATATCCCCATCTTTTTCTCGACTCAAGTACTTCTTTTCTATGTCTGTTTGAGGATGAACGGTTGTTTTAGGATTTATAAGTCAATCATGTATCCGAGGCCTTAAAAACCTTCTTTGATCCCACCTCAATTTGCGTGCGCAGTCCGGGCGTATATCCGGAACGCTTTTATGTGGAAATTTGATAAAATGCTAATTTTGCATTTAAAATTGAATTTAAGTTGACTTCGATTAAAATTTTGGGTAAACGGACCAAGAACCTTGATTTGAAGGTCTTGGAGGGACTGTAGAAAAATATTGGACTTAATCGTATGCCCGGAATTGAATTCCGAGGTCTCAAGCCCGAGAAATAAATTTTTAAAAAAAATATTTAATTGAAATCATAAGAGTTTTTGAAAAAACTAAAGATGTTTGAATTTGATGGTATCGGGCCTGTATTTTGGTTCTAAAGCCCGGTACAGGTCTTATATGGTATTTGAGTTGTGCCTGTAAAATTTGGTAAGAAACGGACTTCATATGACGTAAATCGGACATTCGATTGTGAAAATTCTAACTTGAGAGTTATTGAGATTTTTCTTAGATTTTGATGCTAAATTCAGTGTTAAGGATGTTATTTGGCGATTTGATCGCATGAGTAAGTCCCTATGATATTTTTAAATTACTATGAATGTTTGGTTTGGGTCCCTGAGTGCTCCGGTGAGTTTCGGGTGGAGTTCGGAATGTTTTGAAATATAGAATTTCTGCTATCATAGCTGTTGCGGGTGCTCAGGTAATTTGTTCTCCGCGTTCGCGAAGGAACTCTTGCGAACGCGAAGAGAAAAGTGGGACTGAAGGAAAAATCCTTCTACGCGAATGTGAGACACAGGCCGCAAACGCGAGACACAGGTCGTGAACACGAAGCTTTGGGGGTGTTACCCTTTGCGAACGCGGACCTGCTATAGCGAACGCAGGCGTTTTGGCAGGGAACTGGGGAAGGGAAAATGCTCTACGCAAACACGACAATTGGCTCGCAAAAGCGAAGGTCAGGGAGTGAACCTTCGCGGACGCGTACAGTACCTCACGAACGAGAAGGCTCTTTTAGCATAAGCTTCGCGAATGCGAAAGACCCTGTATGAACACGAAGTAAGTTTGTCCAGCAATTTAAGACAGAACCAGAACGGGAATTTAACCATATTTTCATATCTTCTTCCCCATAATCAGAACCTAGACGATTTTTGAAGAGCAAATTCAACACCAAATCATAGGTATGCTTTCCTAAACCCATCTCCTTCATTTTCCATCAACACCCATTAGATTTCTAGGCTTAAATATTGTTCTTCAATGGTAAAAATTAGGATTTTGGGTAAGGTGCATCTTTTTGAATAATTGGAAGTTTCACCTTGTTTTGGGGTCGGATTTTAAAATTAATTGCATATCGGGATCGTAGGTGAATAGGTAATCGGGTTTTGGTCTGAACCTCGAGTTTGGCTAAGCGGGCCCGGGATCGATTTTTGACTTTTTAGGAAAAATAATAGAAACCTATAATTTAGCATTGGGATTCAATTCTTTAGCATTTATAGATGTTGTTAAATTAATTTGTGTTCGATACAAGTAAATTGGAGGCAAATTTTAAAGGAAAAGTGGTGTTTGAGGCTTGAGTTGGCCGTGAAAGTTCGAGGTAAGTGTTTTGTCTAATCTTAGCTTGAGGAAATAGGTGTTGTGCCTTATTTAATATGTGCTAGTGTACTGTACGATGTATAGGTAGGGTGACGATTATCCATACCTTGGTGTCAAGCATGCCCGTGGGTCTGAAATTATGATCGTTGTGTTTCTTAATAAGTACTATGAATGCCTAAATTGTTGATTATCCATGTTGAGTAAGATTTATGATTATCTTCTTGGTATTTGGTTATTGTTGATCATTAGCTCTAGTTAAGGTTCAATTGTGAAGTTGATTATTGGTACAAGTTTGGTTATAGTTGATTCCCTTGCCGGGACGTATTTAATACTTATTGTTGACTCCCTTGCCATGATGTATTTATACTTATTGGTGATTTCCTTGTCGGGATATTGTTGTTGCTATTGTTTGGGTGAGGAAAGAGTGTTGAAGTAGGAAGGGTGATGTCGTGCACATTTATACGTATGCATATGGTGATGAAAGAGTGATAAAGCACGAAGAGTGATGCCGTACATATTTCTAATATTTATATGGTGAGGAAGAGAGATAAAGCACGAAGGATGATGCCGTGCACATTTTCATTATTTGTTGCATTGGTGAGGATTGAGAGTAAAAGCACGAAGGGTGATGCCGTGCACTTTTTGCGAGTTTGTCATGATTTCTTATTGTTATCGGTTCAAGTACCTTAATTATTTCATTCCGTTATTTCTGTGATTCTTCATGCTGGTATTCTCCCATAGCATGTTACCCCTCCCCGGTACTTTTTGAATTGCTTCTATTACTGTTATTTTGCTAGCTGTTGTTTAACTGCAGGTTATGTTAATTGTTGTGTCCTAGCCTCGTCACTACTTGGCCGAGGTTAGGCTCGACACTTACCAGCACATGGGATCAGTTGTGCTGATACTACACTCTGTGCTCTTTTGTGCTCATCCCGGTACTGGAGCATACATAACTTAGCTAGGGGTTGCTTCCTTCAGTCCATCGGAGACCCGAGGTAGTTTGCACACGTCCGCAAGCCTTGGCGTTCCATTCCTATCTTGTTTATTCTGTTCTTTTCTATTTCATAGACAGACACATATTTATTTTGTTCCGACCCTATTTGTAGTATTCTTAGATAGTCCGTGAGATTGTGACACCAGTTCTGGGTGGTTTATGTTTATTTATTTGTATTGGTATTAGCTAAATTGTTAAATTTCGTTCTTCCGCTGTTTATAATTTGTTAACTTGAAATCGTTAAGAGATTAAAAATGAAAAGGTAGATTAATTGCAATTGTTGGTTTGCCTAGCTTTCACTAATAGGCGCCATCACGACTTCCGAGGGTGAGAAATCCGAATCGTGACAATATCATTGTAAATTATGCATTTCATTTATTATTTCTTAAGGGGTGTGCAAAGTCCATTGTGGACAAGTAAAACTGAACGGAAGGAGTACAATGGATGAAGTAAAAAACCAATTATCATAATCCCTTTCACACCAATATACATATCAAAGATGGAAATTTAAGATTGAAAAGAAAAAACATTAATGGCCTGCACTTAGTTCAATGGCACTCTCCTGAGTATTAACTGCTACATTCTCTTCACGCAAAGGTGGAGTTGCTTCGTCTCCTGGAAAATGGAAACTCTGCTCTGTATGACTCGAAATACTTGGACTTGGCGGTCCATTCGTTCGTGGAGAAGGAAGCATTGATAAGTTATAATGTGGACTTTGTGGACAATCCATATGTCCTGAAACTGCCACTGCATCTCTTAGTTCACTCTTCTTGAAAGTATGGCTACTGTAGTCTTTTCTGTCAAATTTTCTAGACAAGATTATGATTCTTTCGTGGAACGGAATACTAGATTGTCTTATGATGTGCCAATGTTCATGCATGAACGTTGTTAGAAAAATGAGGAGAGCCAAAATTGCAGCAATTACAGCTATGACAAAGAGCCCCCAGAAGCTATCAAGGCCAAGACTATTGGAGGAGAGTGGAGATTCTGAACAAGTAGATTCCCCCAACCATGCTTTCTCTATTTGTACCATCTTTTCACCTTCTGTCACATTCAAAACTGCTCTTGAAACATCATGTACTAGAGGAGATCCTATTGGGAATGCCTGGATGAAAATCATCACAAGAATGATGAATTAACGTTAGGGACTGGACGAAAATCAAACGAAAATGACTGTCAACAAAAAAATGGAGTTACTTACAAAGCCAAAGCCATTAGTTTTATACATAGGTCCAACCGTGGTAAAATTTGAGCAGTAATTTGAGAGGAAAAGCTTCACATAAGGAATCTCATCAAAAGCAGCACCAATACCGCCATTGGCACTTCCTTTAGAGAGTAAATCAACACATTCCTCTGGATTGTTATATTGCTTAAGCCTATCCTCATCAAATTTCATATTTCTTAGAAGTTCTTTAACAAAAGAACCTTGTTGATAGCCCACATACTCCTTATTCTTTAGAAGTTGTTTTACGTCACTAACAGTTGGCCGGAGTTTTTCTACTGTTAACATTGATGTAAGACTTGCTGTGTAACTTGAAATCAATATAAATACTACTAAAAACCAGATGATCAACACAAACCTTGCCAAGTTGCTCACTACCTTCTCCTCTGTCAGTATCAAGAACCAAAAAGAAGAAAATTCAGATTACAAGTTTAAAGTATATGCTATATATAAGAGTTGTGGCTAACTAAGATTGAAGTACGTATCTACGTTCAAATATATACACACACATGTGTCCGTATGTACGTACATACACACCTATATACATACCTACATGCATACAATGCATACATAAAAATATATATTAATCAGATATTCCTCAGTATTCCCAATTGTATATACTCTTTCCACTTTATCAAATGACTATTTTGACTGGACACGAAATTTAAGAAACTCAAAATTTTTAACACATACTCCCTCCGTTTCAATTTATGTGAACCCATTTGACTGGGCACGGAGTTTAAGAAAAGAGAGAAGATTTTTGATCTTGTGGTGTAAAATGAAACACATATATTTTGTGTGGCTATAAATCATTCTGTAAAGGTAGGCACGGACTAAAAAGAAAATAGATTCAGGTAAATTGAAACGGAGGGAATACTAAAAAAGTACTTAAAACATATATTTTTAAACACAGTATGACATTTCCGTAGCAATAAGAGAATGTTATTAAAGGTAAAATGAGAAGTTTAAATGTTAATTCTATCATGAATTTTATTAATCCGAGTTATAGTAGAGAAGTGGCGGATAACAGTTGATCAAACATGCTCAATATGTAAAACAGAGAAGTGGACAAGGAATCACTTATCTTCTAAATGTGAATTTGCTGAGGGTTTATGGGTGAAGTTGATGCAATGGCTTAAGATACGACACTCACCTAGGAATAATTATAATTAACAATATTTTCAGCGGATTCTTGAAAGAGCTAAGAGAAAAACAAAGCAAGCTCAAATAATGCAAGATGGTCTACGCAGAATATCTCCAAGCTTTGTAGACTGAAATGAACACTAGAATTTTTGAAAAAACAGGAGAAAGTCTAACGCCAGGTTAATGTCTGGAGCAAGAAAATAATGGTCACCATAGGAGAGATGGTCCTACACTGAAAAAGAAAAGAGGGAAGCAGAAAGTAGATAACTCTGCAAATATATCATTTGACACTACAACAACTACGATGATAATAACTATGCAGGGAAAATCTAAGCCGTGAGTTCTAGTTATGGGCTGATTCCTAGATTCTTACTTCTGCTGCTACTTTATAAAAGCTAGAAATTATTTTAAATGTAGAAGCAGATCAACAGAGTGATAGCTGAAGAGATTGAGTCTCTTAACAAGTTTCGGTGTTGCCTAGACTTATTGGTTGATGTATGCAGTCGTGGAGCCCTTGCGAGGATTGAGGGCAAGACAGAAAGACGTTGTAGTTGATGAGATTTGTTAATTGTTTCTTGAAATTTATGAATCCTAGTTATATTACATTTTCTAGTATTTTTAGGAAACTCATCATCCCTATAGGTTTGGAAAACTCACTGAAATTGGAAAATAAAAAATTATTATCCTTGCAGGATTGTGAAAATCTTTCTCTTATAGGTACTAGTTGGGATCTATACCTAGAGATTGTAGCAAAGGATTCATTTTGCTATGTTATTTTTCTTATTCATAATGAAAAACTCTTTTGCTTCTGCCCTGAGGATTAAGCTAAGCCGAACCTCGTTAAACTCTTGTGTTATTTTTCTTTTCTATTTGCTTTGTGCATTATTGTATGCTAGTTAATTCACGATCTTTTGCAACATTAAAGTTAAAGAATTTTTAACTATAAGAATATGAGTATTCTTTTTGGAATAGACTAAAAAAGAGAGTATTATATAAAATGGAATCAGAAAATACTAATTAAGGAGGAGGAAAATGAAATTACTCTGTGCAAAGACCACAGTTGAGAAGGAGAACCAAAAGATCATGCCAACTTGGTGCCAAGGAGGTCCTCTGAAGTCTTCATTAACTCTATGTTCAAGTAGCCAAATGACAAAACCAATGAAAACAAAAAAACAGAAGCATGTTAACCATAGCTCCCAAGTCAATGGCTTCAAGAATACCCATGCATTATCTCTGTTATCATCTTTGATTGGCACCATCATTATCACACCAGATTCTGTGTATGGTAACGTGAAATCAACATATTGTGATCTATTTGAGACAATCGCGGTATCCCCTACAACAGCATCAAAGTTCTGTTCATTGGTTAATCCTTGTAGCATGTAGTAACAACGATGAAAATATATATGCACAATATGTGTCCAATTTGTTCAGCTCATTTTTTGGCATTCTTTCCTTAAGGCTCTGGAGTGTTGCAGCTTAAAAGGCAGCCCGCTGCACTAAGCTCCAGCTGTGCGCGGGATCCAGATAAGGGCCGGACCACAATGGTCTATTGTAGCTTAACAGTATAAATAAATTTTGACACTAAAAGTCTCCTAAATGTTAACCTCTGACATTCATAGAAAACAGATTAATAAATTGAAGAATAAGGCATGTTACAACTGCAGTATGTATAAGTTATATAAAAGCAAAATTTCTAAGAGAGGACAAAGAAATTTACCCCAAGAAATACTTGATAAACAAGATCATTGTAATTTCCAGCACTCTTTCCATCAGGAGTTGCAAATGGAACATACTCATAAGCAACATAATATGGCAATGCTTTCATTACTGCATCAAAAATATCAATGCAGTATCCAGTTACTATTGTTGTGTTAGTAGTAAAATCTGTTGTAACTTTCACAAACTCACTGAAACCATCCTTCACTGGAACTCCAATCTTCAATTTCTTCCCATTTGTTGGAATTACCCAACCTTTGGGAACAAAAGTAGTGTCACCAGGCCATATAATAGACCCAAAATTCTCCTTAGAAATGGAATATCCACTTCTCAAATTCAGTTTTTTAACAATTCCATTTTCCCTTGTCCAAAAACCAATTCCTTTTGCACCACTACCAATCACATTAATTATCTGATAAGCTGGTGACTGTAATTGCCTATCAACAATTTGAAAATATCCACTAAGGCCTTTGAATGTAGTGTTTAGTATAGCTTGAAGAAGCTTTGGACCATCCTTGGAAACTCCAATAGCTTCAAGATCTGTTGTATTTCCTGAAAATTTTAGAGGTGTCAAGATCATTTATTAAATTTAGAGTTTAAAAGAGCTGGATTATGACTCATTTATTGACTTGACTCAACTGGTTGAACAATTGAGTCCAAAATGACCCGTCAAACTATTGTGTTAAAATGGGTAAAAAAATGTAACTAAATGAGTCAATATGTAAACCCTAACCTAAACAACAAATATCAAATTTGAAGATAGAGAACTCAGTAAATTTGAATGAACTAATAATTTAAGAAAAATACATTATGTTACCTTTTAATTTTTTTTTTCCAAATAATAAAATATAAAAGGAGGGAAAGGTTAGGTCAAGTTGGATAAGTTGTGTTATGACCAATTATATACATTTGGCCCACCTCTTTTGACCCAAACAAATTTGGACGGATGGGTCATGACCCGTTTATTAGTTTTACTAGCCAAGTTTGACTCAACCCCTACAATATCCACATGTACCTGAAATATTTAGCTTCTGAAAAGGTGCTCCAGCGATTCTTGATTTCTCCACTGCCATGGCTAGGGCAGTGGCTGAATCATAAGCCCATAAACCAAACACATTCAATTCTGCATTAAGAATTGTTGGATTTTCTAGTTGAAACTTCAATTTCCACCTTGTAGTAAAATTCTCAAGCCTTTTATTTCTCGGGACATGGGGTTTCACCCCGATAACTCCATGCATGGATTCAATAACTGAAGAATCCATAGAAGTAAGTTCATTTGTCATAGCATCTGTAATAATCCAAACATACCCTTCACTCATCATACCAAGTTCTTTGGCCATAGTAAAAATTTTGGCACCAAGTGAAGTTGTCATATGCACAACAAAAACCCGAGTTTGCATACTCATTAACTTGTAAAGTTCGGATGTTATCTGATCATCAGTGGCGAATTCAGGAATAACACTTCGATAAGGGATACGTGCATTGATATTTTCCAATGCATCCGCCAAGAATGGTATAATTCCTTCTCCGAATTGATTGTCAATGTAAATAGGGACAACTTCTCTCCATCCAAAAGATTGGACAATGGAACTAATAGTTTCAACTTGAGAGGAATCATTCTGAGTGGCACGAATGAAATATGTACTACGAAATGATGAGAGGGAAGGACTTGTAGCTGAAAATGAGATGATGGGAACTTGAGATTTCTCTCCTAAACCAATTATGAAGTCAGCTTGCATTGATGATGTTGGTCCTATTATGGCTTCCACTTCAACATTCTTCAATAGGTCAACTGCTGCATTTACAAAAAATGCAAGAATCAACATAAGCATGCGACAACAACAACGTCTCTATGAATTCACGTAAGGAATGAAAGTATACAAAGTTCTTACACGATCAGATCAATTAGTAACATGCAATTCTTAATTCTTCTCAAGTCTGATATGCTGAAACTACTTAACCTACTCTAACTTGGCAAATTACTCTAAGTAAGAATTTCTTTACGATATATATATTACCTGCTGCTGCAGCGGCAACAACGTCTCCCTTCGAATCACGGGTATGGAGAACCAGTCTGGTCTTATAATCAGTGCCATGATCAGAGCTATAAAAATCAGATAAAGCCATAGAAATACAGCTCAAACCCATTTTCCCAGTCCAGTTATCCATATCTAACACAACTCCCACATTTATAGGGACTATATTTCCTTTCTGTGCCATGGCCATTTTCATGGAGAAAAGTATCCCTAAACATAGGAAAAAGAAAGAGAAAGAGGAAATGAAAGAAGAGAATGAGAAAAAGACTTTGCAGGTTTTCTTGCTCATCTTGATAAAAGATGCCTTTGAATCTGATTATTTGGACAGTTTTGTGTTTAATATATATAGATATATTTGAGTACTACTATTCATTATTGCATTTTAATATAAGTTCACCTAGCTACGAGTTTTAGGAATAATTCTTGGGGTTATCTCAAATAAATGTCAATTCCAAGACTAAGTTTTAAATTCTTTTCTTGCTTATGTAGCTTTAGATGTCAGATATGTAGTACATCTGAAAGCTGTGATGCATTTTGACTAAACATAAAGTTTAAGAAATGAAAATTTTTGTAACTTAAAATGAATCACTGTTATGAATAATTTGTACATTGGATACTACATTGGATGCTACATTGGATACTACATTGGATGCCCATGTTGTGAATAATTGAAAGATTAATTTTCCTATTTTATGTCAATCATCTTTACTTTTTATGCCTATAAAAGGCCATGTAATTGCAATGGAAAAATACACCAAAGTGAAAGAACAAAACTCTCTCCCTTCTTTCTATCTCTTGTTATTTACATTTTACTGCATTACTTTTATTTCATAACACGTTATCAGCACGAAGCTCTAATTTTATTCTTAACTCCTGCTAAGTTGAGCCATCTTTTATTAAGGTATGTATCATTATAATCATTTTTATGGTAGTACATATCATATGCTTAATTCTTACAACATACATTTTTCTTCAATATTTGATAATTTACATCATTCATGTTGTAGTTCCCTTTTCCATTTGTTTCACATTTTTGTTTATCATGTATGCATATATATGTAGTGTATACATTATCTAGTCACTGCTACTAATAACACGTTCAAAGTAGAGTATTTATTTTAGTACTTCGCTTATTTGTTATCAATATTAATTTAATATTTAAATTTCTGATTAAATTCATGCCCATATCTAATAATTGCATTTCCATTTGTTTAAATGTTCTAACTGTGAGAAATGAATTGACAAGCAATAATTTTATAGTTTAATTAACTTATATTTATTGGAACATCAATAATGTTAGTCACGTTCAATTCTATTAACACATATATATCAATAATATAAAGTGAAATGAAACAAGTATGTAATTTCTACTTTATGGCAAGAATAAAATGAAATAGTAGATTGTTAACATGATATAGCTCTATTTTCATTTCTTTTACCTTAATCGTTTTGATTTCATGAATTGTGTATTATTATAATTATTTCTCTAACTTATTCATCTTTTATGATAGTTTTCACTATGTCAAATTTATCAAAACTTGAATTTGTGGCACTTGACATCACCGGGAGGAACTATTTATCATGGGTTCTTGATGCTGAAATTCACCTTGACGCTAAAGGTCTTGGAAATACTATTATAAAAGGAAATGAAGCATCAAATCAGGATAAAGCGAAGGCCATGATTTTCCTTCGTCATCATCTACATGAAGGGTTAAAAACTGAATATTTAACCATAAAAGATCCACTTGAATTATGGATTAATTTGAAAGATCGATATGACCACCTAAAACTTACGGTATTACCGAAAGCTCGGTATGAGTGGATACATTTAAGGTTGCAAGACTTTAAAACCGTAAGTGAGTATAATTCTGCTATTTTTAAAGTAAGTTCTCTATTAAAATTATGTGGAGACACTATCACAGATGAGGACTTATTGGAAAAAATATTTTCTACCTTTCACGCTTCAAATGTGGTGCTACAACAACAATACCGTGAAAAAGGTTTTAAGAAATATTCTGAGTTAATCACATGCCTACTTGTGGCTGAGCAGAATAATACTCTATTAATGAAAAATCATGAAGCCCGTCCCACTGGGTCTGCTCCATTTCCGGAAGTGAATGCTGTAGCAACACATGATAAGTTTGAAAGAAAACAAAATAATTACCGTGGTCGTGGACATGGTCGTAAACGTGGACGTGGCAGGGGGCGAAACAATTATCGTCATTATGGTGGAAATAAATTGGAGAACAATAAGGGTTCTCAAATTAATCATTCAAAAGGTAAAGCTAGTATGTGTCACCGATGTGGTATGAGAGGTCATTGGGCACGCATTTGTCGTACGCCAGAGCATTTTGTCAAACTTTATCAAGCCTCCCTCAAGAAAAAGGAAAATAATGTGGAGGCACACTTGACCTTTCAAAATAATGATGATGAAGCAGGTCCCTCAAATAAATATGATTCTAAGGCACATCTTGCATATAAAGATGATGATTTTGAAGGCCTAACAAATATTACTCATTTAGAAGTTGGAGACTTCTTTGAGGATATTGACTGAAGAACTAATCATCTTACTGGGGAATGAAGCTATTAAAGTTGTTATTTTTATGTTTGCAACTAGTTTATTTTTCTTGAGTGTATTTTCCTAATGCATCATGTGTTACTAGTTTCTACATTCCTAATGTATTTCTTAATATTTTTTTTCTGCTTGTCTTTCATATTTCTTATGATGTATTATTTATTTTTTTTTAAGAAGAATATGAAAATTCCCCAGTCTTCAGTTGGACTCAAGATTAATAAAGATGATATATGTCTTCTAGATAGTGCTACAACACACACTATTTTAAAAGATAAGAGATATTTCTCTTATTTGATAATGAAAGAAGCGAATGTTAATACAATATCCGGTAGTACAAGATTAATTGAAGGTTCTGGAAGAGCCAATTTATTACTACCAGGTGGAACAAATTTGGCTATTGATGAAGCACTATATTGTAGTAAATCTCAAAGAAACTTATTAAGTTTCAAAGATATTCGCCAAAATGGCTATCATATTGAGACTACAAATGATGAAAAGATTGAATATCTTTATATTACTACAATAATGTCCGGTAAGAAATATGTGCTTGAAATGTTACCTGCTCTTTCCTCCGGCTTATACTACACAAGTATTAGCAGGATTGAAACACATGTCGTAGTAAACGAGAAGTTTACTAATCAAGATAATTTTATTATTTGGCATGACCGGTTGGGCCATCCTGGTTCTAATATGATGCGTAAAATAATTGAGAATTCACATGGACATGCAATGAAGAATCAGAAGATTCTTCAATTTAAGGAATTCTCTTGTGCTGCATGTTCTCAAGGAAAATTAATTATTAGACCATCAACTATTAAAGTTAGGATGGAATCTCTTGCATTTCTGGAACGTATACAGGGTGATATATGTGGGCCCATTCACCCTCCATGTGGACCATTCAAATATTATATGGTTTTGGTAGATGCATCTACAAGATGGTCACATGTGTGTTTACTATCAACTCGCAATATGGCATTTGCGAGATTGTTGGCTCAAATAATAAAGCTAAGAGCACAATTTCCAGATTATGCAATTAAGACAATTCGTCTTGATAATGCTGGTGAGTTTACATCCCAAGCCTTTAATGATTATTGTATTTCAACTGGGATAACAATTGAGCATCCGGTTGCTCATGTTCATACACAAAATGGTCTAGCAGAATCATTGATCAAACGCCTCCAATTAATTGCTAGACCAATGCTTATGAGAACAAAACTTCCCATTTCAGTATGGGGTCATGCTATTTTGCACGCAGCAGCACTTGTGCGGATAAGGCCCACAAGTTATCATAAAGTCTCCCCATTGCAATTGGCTTTTGGTCAGGAGCCAAATATTTCCCATCTTAGGATCTTTGGTTGTGCGATATATGTTCCAATTGCTCCACCACAACGCACAAAGATGGGTCCCCAAAGAAGGTTGGGGATATATGTTGGATATGAATCTCCTTCTATTATAAAATATCTAGAGCCGATGACTGGAGATTTATTTACGGCAAGATTTTCTGATTGCCATTTTGATGAATCAGTATATCCAACATTAGGGGGAGAAAATAAGCAGCTAAAAATGAAGATAGATTGGAATGCATTATCATTGTCTCATTTAGATCCTCGAACAAATCAATGTGAACAAGAGGTTCAAAAGATTATTCATTTGCAAAATATTGCAAATCAATTGCCAGATGCATTCACTAACCTACCAAGGGTGACTAAGTCACATATTCCAGCTGCTAATGCTCCAATTCGAGTTGATATCCCGGCAGGACAATTAATTAAAGCAAATGAGTCTAAGCCATTCTTGAAACGTGGTAGACCAATCGGTTCTAAAGATAAAAATCCTCGAAGAAGAAAAGGAGCAAGTGATCAAAGTAAACATAACACAGAGGTAGTGGCTCAAGAAGAGCCCCAAGACGTAACAAATGATAAGACCTTAAGGGAGGTCCAGGTACCTGAAAATAATGAAAATGAAGAGATATCAATAAGTTACGTCTCAACCGGGAAAAGATGGAATCGAAATAATATTGTTATCGATAACATTTTTGCTTATAATGTTGCTGTTGAAATAATGCAACAAGATGAGGATCTTGAACCAAAATCTGTCGATGAATGTAGACAGAGAAATGATTGGCCAAAATGGAAAGACGCTATCCAGGCAGAGTTAACTTCACTTGGAAAACGTGAAGTCTTCGGACCCATAGTTCGAACACCTGAAGGCATAAAGCCAGTAGGGTATAAATGGGTTTTTGTGCGAAAACGAAATGATAAAAATGAAATCGTTAGATATAAAGCACGACTTGTGGCACAAGGGTTTTCCCAAAGGCCTGGAATTGATTATATGGAGACATATTCTCCTGTAGTGGATGCTATCACCTTCAGGTATCTCATAAATATGGCAGTACAAGAAAAACTTGATATGCATCTAATGGATGTTGTTACAGCTTATTTGTATGGATCATTAGACAACGAAATTTTTATGAAAGTACCTGAGGGATTTAAAGTGCCAGAAGCATATAAAAGTTTTCGAGAAACTTGTTCAATAAAGCTTCAGAAATCTTTATACGGATTGAAACAATCAGGTCGTATGTGGTACAATCGCCTGAGTGAATACCTGTTGAAAGAAGGGTACAAGAATGATCCAATTTGTCCTTGTGTCTTTATAAAAATGTCTGGATCTGAATTTGTTATAATCGCCGTATATGTTGATGATTTAAACATCATTGGAACTCCTGGGGAGCTTCCAAAAACAGTAGACTGTTTGAAGAAAGAATTTGAAATGAAAGATCTTGGAGAGACAAAATTTTGTCTTGGTCTACAAATTGAGTATATGAAAGATGGAATATTTGTCCATCAATCAACATACACCGAAAAGATTTTAAAGCGATTCTATATGGATAAAGCACATCCATTGAGTACCCCGATGGTTGTGAGATCACTTGATATAAAGAAAGATCCATTCCGACCTCATGAAAATGATGAAGAGGTTCTTGGTGCCGAAGTACCATATCTTAGTGCAATTGGGGCATTAATGTATCTTGCCAATAATTCCCGACCAGATATAGCTTTCTCAGTAAGCTTATTGGCAAGATTTAGTAATTCGCCAACACAAAGACACTGGAATGGTATTAAACATATATTCAGATACCTCCAAGGGACCATTGATATGGGTTTATTCTATTCAAATGAATCCAAGCCATCATTGATTGGTTATGCAGATGCAGGATATTTGTCTGATCCACACAAAGGTCGATCTCAGACAGGCTATTTATTTACAAGTGGAGGTACAGCTATATCATGGCGTTCGACAAAACAAACTATGGTTGCTACTTCTTCAAATCATGCAGAGATAATAGCCATTCACGAAGCAAGTCGAGAATGCGTTTGGTTAAGATCTATAACTCAACACATTCAGCAAACATGTGGTCTTTCTTCGAAAGAGAATATTCCAACAATATTGTATGAAGACAATGCTGCATGCATAGCTCAATTGAAAGGAGGATATATCAAAGGAGATAGAACAAAACACATTTCACCGAAATTCTTTTTCACTCATGATCTTCAGAAGAATGGTGAAATAAATGTACAACAAGTTCGTTCATGTGACAATTTGGCTGATCTATTCACTAAGGCATTACCAACCTCAATATTTGAAAAGCTGATATATAAGATTGGAATGCGTCGTCTTCGAGACATTAAGTGATTTTTCATCAGGGGGAGTAACTACACGCTGCACTCTTTTCCTTAACCAAGGTTTTGTCCCACTGGGTTTTCCTGGTAAGGTTTTTAATGAGGCAGCAAGCAATACATATTATAAATAATTATGTACATCCCAATATTTTTTTGTAAGTTCTTAATAAGGCATATTATCCTACATGGACATCCAAGGGGGAGTGTTATGAATAATTTGTACATTGGATACTACATTGGATGCTACATTGGATACTACATTGGATGCCCATGTTGTGAATAATTGAAAGATTAAATTTCCTATTTTATGTCAATCATCTTTACTTTTTATGCCTATAAAAGGCCATGTAATTACAATGGAAAAATACACCAAAGTGAAAGAACAAAACTCTCTCCCTTCTTTCTATCTCTTGTTATTTACATTTTACTGCATTACTTTTATTTCATAACAATCACAAATATTTGTGCGGCTATAACAAAGGTTAAAATGAACTTTTTAAACATAGGAACATTACAGGCAATGCATGAAATGGAGAAAAACATCCTTAAACATAGGAAAAAAATGACTGCCTATTTTCTTTCCCATCTTGACAAAGGATGTCTTTAAGACTGATTATTTGGACGGTAAATTTTTTTTTTTTTTGATATATATAGAGAGAGATTTGACCATTTATTATAATGGCAATTTTTGATAATTAGTTGACCTACAAATTAAAGTTAATTAGAAATAACTCTTGGGGTTATCTTAAAACAGAGTTGGTACTAGACGAATCTTTTAAATTCTTTTTGTGAATATGTAGCTTTTGGACTTGCTAATAGTACTACAATTGACGAAGTAAACTTTTTTTGAGTAAACTAGTCTTACGGTACGCGCGATTACGGTACGCGCGATCACGTGAATCCTGTCTTAATGAGTATAAATTTTTTAAATAATAGTATTGAGTTATAAAATAAAAGTGTAAGTTCCTAAAGATGGTCATGACTATTTGTTGTGTATAACTAACTCATTAATTGAAGAAATTATTTGTTGTGTATTTAAGTCCTCAATTATCAATAATTCAACTTAACATTTATTCCAGGTTTGTAATTTCATAATTTTAATTTCACGATAAGAAATTTGAAAATCTGAATAATCTTGAAGGATACAACTAATAATATATAAATAATCTTAAATATATTTTTTTTTTTGGTAATTAAACTTTTATTTACCAGAAAAATTTTTATAAGTAAATCAATAACCCTCCTAATCATTATGTACTACTACCCCCTTTACTTCTTCCTTATATCTATATCATTGAACTATTTACATTGCATACCAATCTAATCTCCTTTTCTACTCGTCTGTTGCTTCTACAATGTATCTCTTGTATAATCCGTTTGCCCAACATCTCCCATTTCCTCTCCTTTTCTCTGAATATCCTGGCATTTCTTTCCTGCCATGCATGGTATACACATGCCGCCAGTATCATCTTATACAGCTCCGTATTTGCATTTTGTCTCTTCACTCAATCCTCAGCCCAAGCTAATTCCTCATTCCATCCATATATTATTCTATTTATCCCTTGTCATTGTAGCAAATTACCCCACAACTTAGCTGCAAAGGGGCATTCAAAGAATAAATGTTGTACTGTTTCATTCTCTTTTGTACACAGGACACACATCTGATCAACTTGCACTCCCGATTTACTCAGCCTATCTTTAGTGTATAACTTTCCATGAGCTGCTATTGTTAGTGTGAAAGTCCATCTTGGCCATCCAGCATTTCTGCACACCAGTCTTCTCCAGCTCACTTGTTGAAACTTTCTCTCAAAGCATGATATATTTGCTTGATTGAACACTTGCTCATCCTCTTCTGATGTCTTCAAATCGGAATCCTGCTTCTTCAAAAGTCTTCTTTGCTTTCAGAATCTTACTCATCATCCATGATGTGTGCTTCTTAAATATGTTATTTTTCCTTTACCTATTTATTATCCTTTATATATAATTTATTAAGTGTAAAACATATACAAAGTAAAATCTAATAAAGGTATAATATTTTAACTTTCTACATATTTCAAATTGGAAACAATTAAAAAGTAAATTCTAATTAATTTTAAACTCCTAAATATTAAACAGGTAACAAAATGACTATTAAATGAAGTGTTTCTTATGATATTTAATTTTTATGATAAAGATCAAGTCTAAAATAAAAATAAAAAGGTTAGTTTTAAATTCTAGTCTTTCATTTTAGGTAATTATTTCATTAATAATATTTTATTGGATGGTAATATGTACTCACGTTTTATCATTTGCTCAATATGTCATAATGGCCAAAGGCTAAAAATTAGGAGTTCTTATTTACTTTAATAAGAAAATATTTAATAGCCAAAATTTTAGGTATTTAAGTGTCCTAATATTAAGAAAGTAACTTAAATTACAATTGTGTCCAATATAAAATATATTTTTAGAGGGTAAAAATGGCGAACGCATTTCGCTAAGGGCCTTCGTGTTTTTAATATAGTATAGATTTCTTGGAAGGTCATCAACTTATGTAAATATTCTATCAAATTCACTTTTATTTCTATTACGACAATAAAATCACCGAACTATTATTTTTTGACTCAAAATATAAATATCACACATTTGTCATACTATGTCATTTATTTTAATAATAAAACTCATTGAACCTATGACCCTTATAACCATCTAAGCCAACCAATAAAAATATGTGTCTACTTTAAAAGTTCCTTAGTATATTCACATGGGTTTTTCTATTTGTTTTTGAATCAGATTTTTCTCTTCGTGTCTATGGTTTATGAAATTGTGTTGATAATTTAATGTGTTGATAATTTAATCTCCTATATATATATATATATATATATATTCCCTCTATTTATTTATGCCGACGAAAGGCTTCATCATTGTAATTCTTTTATTCAAAGAAATTTCAGTACAAACTTCGTGGAAAAAAGGGTCTCATGAATACCTTTTTTTCTGATTAGTTTCTTAGAATTTCTTTTGGATTATGAGAATACTATGAAAACTTTACTTGGTCAAAACCAAAACATTGAATCCAGAATTTGAAGAAAGTGACTGAAGAGAAGAAAACTAGACTTTATATTAAATAAAAACGTAGTACAAAAGTAACTGAAATTTTATGAAGTCGACTGAATAGGCTGAACAAATGTAGATAATGTTAAGTTAAAGCCAGGAATTTGAATAACTATTATTGTTGAGTCGAGTTGTATTCATTGACTATCACAATCTCCAAATGATCGTCAGGGGACAACATCATAGGAAGGACTTGCAAGTTAAATCTACCAACGTAGTATATTTTTGGTGAATACATTTATCAGTTTTGGATTAACCTAATAAGTTTGGGATCTGTATACAAATAGCCGGCTTGATTCACTATTTACTTTTTCTAATCGGCATACATAAAGTATATATGGTTTTACACATATTATACATGAATTTTATATATATATATATATATATATATTATACATTTTCCGGCGATTTTTAGGTTAAGTGGTTAGGTGTGCGGCTATTTAGGCTAGTTTTTCTAACCTTTTTCCTTCTAATTTAATTGGAAGATGTATTTGGACTTGTTGGTATGATTTGACGGGACCTTGTGGGGCTCAGGTGAGTTTTGGCCATAGCTGATCTTCTGGGGTTTGCGGTCAGCGTGTCACAAGAGTGTTTCGCTTGACTGGTGATCCGTTCGGTCGACTATTTGCATAAACTTTTTCAGGATAATTTCACGACGGTTGCTTAGTTTTTATTTTATTGCACTAAAGTCACTAAGCTCTTTTTTTGTGTGAAGAAAACACTCAACTTTTCTAAGTATGTGTAATTATACATCTAAATACAATATAAAAATTTCTAAAAAAATTTAGAAAAATATTAAATAATCAACGAAAATATCAAAACTAGCTTCTATTTGAGTTTCCTCTCAAACGAACACACTAAAAAACATTATACCCAATGATGCCCTCCGTTTAGGCCTTCTTTCCCACCATCCCTCGAATTCTTTGGCATGCCCTAATATCCCCTTAGAAATATTGGATAGGAATTCTTATAAAAGCATACTTGTACGAATGAAAGATAATAATTAAATATTTGATAGAATAGTTAAGATGCGTGCAAGTTTGTTCAGACGCCATTATTAAAAAGAATTGCTCAAGAATTTTTGTATAGTGTGCAATAATACTTGTAGAAATTTTTATTGTTGTTGAAAAAAGTAAGAAACTACAACAATTGTAAGCAAAAGCTTTTCTTAATGGCTCATGCATATCACAGAAGTTTCCTTAAGCACCTCTTATATTATATCGTACATCATAAGTATGGTGGGTCTTTCTCTAATGTGTCATAATATTTGCTCCTTATCTATTTCATATATGACGCTGATATTGTTAGTGGAATCAGACGATTTACGCTTCATTGGGTATTATTTTTTCAAATATATTTAAACGTTGAATTATTATAAAAACAAGCATAGCAACCTCTCAAATTGAAATTAAATAATAAATCGGAATCATAATTCTTTTTTTATTGCCTAAAAGATTTTTAAAATTTATAGGTAACGTGTTAACAAAAAAAAAGTAGCAAACATGATTGCTCGACTTATTCAGTATTGTTTATTGTTAACTGTTGAAGAGAATTTGTCTTTGACTTTTATTGCATTTCGTTTTCAAAATCCTGAGTTCACTTTTGTAAACTTAGGATTTGTTCTTAATTAATCAAAATGGAGACATTTTGTAAACTAACTACGATTTTGTTATTTTTATTCCCCTAATAAGAGTTTAGTTTTGACTAATTCCACGGATCCTAGCTAGTTTATGGTCTACGTGAGTATAAAATTCAAAGTACGCGACATGATTAGAGAAATTAAAAGCTGTATGTATATATGTTGAATAAATCTAATATTAATAATAGTTCAAATTTTGTTTGGCTTGAGACTAGAAAGAATTTATTCTAACATAAAAATTTGCAAAAGATAATATAGTGTTTTGTTGAGGCATACGAATAATTAATCTCAGCACAAAATTCTGCATAAGATACAATGTTTGAATAATAGTGCTACATAATAACCACCTTAAATTATGAGAAAACTATAAATTATTTATGAGGGATTGAACGGAATAACAATGCAAGATCAAACTAATTAAAAATAGAACTGCCCTTTTCGAGTAATTAATTAATGTAAAATATTTTTTAAATATTAATCACCACATAACAATGCATTCATTAGTCACCACATAAACAACTCCATTATAATTTAATTCTAATCCAAACAACTCCTTAGTCTCTCTAAAACGAATCACTAGTTTAAGTGTTAAAACATAAGAAGGAAAAAAAAATGTTTATCACTCATTAAGGGAACTAATAGAGGGACCACTTGGTAAGGAAGATACAAATAAAAATGTAGCTCGACTCATTAATAATAACAATTGGAACCTACAAACTCTATCATACGACCTACCAAATATGCTTTCCAACATCGTAACACAAACATATATTACGTTCTTTGAGAATTTAAATGATTTATTCTTCTGAAAAGAAACGAAAGATGGAAACTTCACAACAAAATCAGCCTACAATGACTTCATTACGCTAACAGAGGCACCTCAAACTCATGAAGCCTTCAACCAGTTCTGAATATGGTGCCACAACAAACTCAAAACCTTCCTATGGTTACTAATACACCAAAGACTACCTACCGCAGTTGTCCTAAGCCAAAGGAAAATAACTGAATACAACCCTCGCAAACATTATGGAATAGAGGAAAACCTAAACAACATATTCTTTCCAGTGTTGGAAGAGCTTAATATAGAAACCCAACACTCAAACCAACCAGAATGGATAAAGTATATTTGTACCTCCACTAAGAGTATTATTCTCCCAAATAACTGATAAATCCCATTGGCCATCATCACACCAATTATTCTTTGACAGGCTAAACTAGAACCATAATATCTTTAATTACGTGTTCAACAATGATTGATAGTACAATAATCATTTTGCACACAATGGAATACCTCTTCCTAACAACACATAACTTCAAAAATTTCATAACAACAAAAAGCCAGTAAAATTGACATCCCCACCACAACCTCCATAAACTCAACATAGATGGTGCACACTAAAAAAACTCCAAACACTAGAGGAGCAGGTGAAATCATAAGAGATTCCGTAGGACATTGGATTGATGGGTTATTATGTCTCATAATGGCCTTGTCACCCATCCAAGCAGATATTCTTGCCATACTAAAATATTGGAAATTGCTTTCACAAAAAATAGAATTTCGAAGTGGAAACAAACTGTCAGGTATTACTGAACCTTTTAAATAATAAATTCCACGGTAAAGCTAATGCTAATTTTTTCCATGATTGTAAGTTCCTACTCGACTCACTAGGCCAGCCGGATGTTAGGCATGTCTATTGTAAGAGAAATCAAGTGGCGCACATACTAGCGCAGTATGGGAGCCATTGCAACTTGCATACTAACACTTAGTGTGATGAACACTTCTGGAATGAACCACTTTTATTTGCTTTCTCTACTTTTCGCAAAGATTTACTTGGGACTGTTTGGTTAAGATCAGTCCGGCACTGTATAACTATCTCTAGCTTTTACGGTTTAATAATAGATTCAGCGCCTTCAAGCCAAAAAAAAAGTATTCTTGATTTTCATTATCTAGTAATTAGGACCAAAAAATTTAAACGGATTGATTTCCCATTTATAGTTTCGAAAAATGAAAATATAAACACATTCAATTAGATAAAAAATGGTTTCAATAAAAAGGTAATTCCTTCTCTTTTATGGGGAAACCCAGTAGAATTTCTTTTGGGGGAGGGGGGGAGGGGGAGGGTGTCACGACCCGGATTTTCCACCCTCGGAAGTCGTAATGGCGCCTACTAATAGGAGCTAGGCAAGCCAATTATCAATTACCTTTTTTAGCGAACATCGACATTTTTAACAATAATGAAGCATTTAATAATAAAGCGGAAGTCTCAAATAAAATTTACTAAAAGAAATGCGGAAGTGTAACAATCCTCTACCCAAGACTGGTGTCACAATACTCATGAACGTCTAAAGAATACTAAATACAAGGTTTGAATGAAATATAAAACTGTCTGCTACGGTACAACGATAACAAACTGAATAAAATAGAAAGGACTCCGGACCTGCGGACATCAACAAGGCTACCTCGATGTCCCTGGACTGAAAACTCGCTCCCCGAATGCTACTGCTACTCAAATGCTGCTCCAACACCTGGATCTGTGAAAAATGATGCACAGAGTGTAGCATCAGCACAACCGACCCCATGTGCTGGTAAGTGCCTGGCCTAACCCCGGCGAAGTAGTGACGAGGCTAGACCGGACTACCAAACAAACCTGTGCAGTTCAAAAATATATATATACAATAGAAGAGAATACAGAAATTTAACAAGTCAAGAGGGAGGGGAGCATGCTCTAGGGGCTATAGCAGTTTAAAATACAAGGTCAATAAATAAGGAACGAAACGGTACAACTACAGAGTCAACGAGAGTAATAAACAAAACATTGCACGGAATGTCCCTTCGTACATTAATAATCAAATCATGGCACGGAATGTTTCTTCGTGCATCAATAATCAAAACATGGCACGGAATGTCCCTTCGTGCATTAATAATCAAAAACATGGCACGAAATGTTCCTTCGTGCATTAATAATTAAAAAAAGGTACGGAATGTTCCTTCGTGCATTAATAATCAAAAAATGGCACATAATATTCCTTTTTGCATTAATAATCAAAATATAGCATGGAATGTTCCTTCGTGCATTAAAATTTTCTCAACACAAATCGTGCACGGCATCAACCTTCGTGATTTATCACTCTTCCTCACCCAAGCAACAATCACAACCAATGGGGAGAGGGGATAGACAAACAGTAATAGAAGTCCCGGCAAGGGAAAAACACAAGTAAACAGCTAAATCCCGGCGAGGGAACAACAACAATAACTTTCATATCCCGGCAAGGGAGATAATCATTATACGAATACAGCCCGTCAAGGGTATAATCACGTTTCTTTCTCTTTCTTTCATTTCTTACTCAACAATTACTTTAGCATTCGATCCAACACTCCAAAGAGTTCACAAGTTATAATTCTTTCTCATACTCTTCACATTATATAGAAATCATCAATTACACAAGGAAGAGACACAACAAAATTAAAATAAGCACAACTAAGGACTCACGGTCATGCTAGACACCAGTGTATAGATACTCGTCATCATACCTATACACCACACTCAACAATTAGCAATTAGCAAACAATACTCTAATCCTATTCCCTCAAGCCAAAGTTAGATCAAACACTTACCTCAAATTTTCCAAAGTCAACTTAAACCTATAGTATAGCTTTACCCCTCAAATTCGGCTCCAACTCTGTCAAATCTATGAAATAATGACTTTACAATATTAATAATAGCTAAACAAACTAAACCCAATGCCAACATATGAATTTCTAAGCTTTCTTCCAAAAATTCCAAAATCAACTCCGGGTCTGCTTGGTCAAACCCGAGGTTCGAACCAATTCCATGTCACCCATTCCTTCACTAGTGTAAGGCCCCGTAAAAATTTTGTGCTTAAAACCTAGTAGCTCATAGTGTCAAGGTCCGAATATTGTATTAGGAATGTGTAGGCTCGCCGCGGTTCGGACCCTCGGTGGTGATCTAAGCTTTAAAAACTAAAAGAATAAATTTTTTCAGAAAATTATCAATTCTGCGGTCAAGAATGCGGTCGCAGAATCGAAATGCGGACCGCATTCCTACCACAGAGTGAAGTAGAAAATTGGTCTAAGATGATGTCAAAAATGCGGCCCATTCTGCGATCGCAGAATCGAAATGCGGACCGCATTCCTACCGCAGAGTGTAACAGAACATTTGTCAAAGATTGAAGCTAAAATACGGTCAATTCTGCGGCGCATTATGCGACCGCAGAACATGAATGCGGACCCCATTCTTGTCGCAGATCGTGTCAGAACATTTGGTTTTTGAGGAGCAATTCTGCGGTCCATTATGCAGACCGCATGTCTACTCTGCGATCGCAGATGCAACCGTAGATCTCACCCGGGCTTCTATTTTTCTAATTTTAAAACCCGACCCCCTTTCTAATATAATGCCCTAACCCCTCATTTTTACACATTCTCTGAACAAAATAAGAGAGAGGGAGGAGAGATTCTTGAGGGAAAAGTTCATCTTCTTCAAAAATCGTTTCTCGAATTGCTTGGTCCGAAAAATTCTAAAGCTAGTGTCTTCATCTCCATTTCTACAGGTAAAAATCCCTAGCCCTTTTTCCCTTGATTTTCAGATTCTAATAGAAAGAGGGATTTTTATGCATTAATTCTTGAAAATGGAAGTCAAAACACTCATGCATGTTCTTTATACCTAAAGATTAGTAAAATGGAAATGGGTAGAAGTAAGGGGAGGTGCTCGATAACCCAAATAAGCCCAGATAGTAATTGTGAATTTCGTTTCTAAGATATATGTGTAACTTGTGACCTAGATTGACGCTGCTAGATTATTGGGTGAATTGGAAATAGGAGATAAAAGAAAAAGAAAGGAAATTCGACTCCAGGTATGTATGGCTAACTTTGATCTTTGTGAAATCGCCCTGTTTTGGTGTACGAATAAATGGTATGTGATAGCTATGTGAATTGTTTGTGAAACTCTTGTGATTGGTTTGTTGGGTGTTGATTGGTTTGGTTAAATGTTATATGGCAAGAGTTGGGAAACGATTGATAAAAAGGGAAATCGTGAATGATGAAATTGGAACAACGGTGGTAATAACACATTGGCTCCTGGTGGGTAATTATTGTAACAACTTGAATTGCTTATGAATTGTGGAATATAGTGGAATTGGTACTATTGGCTATGGAAACACTTGTGAATTGTGGAATTCGACGGAAAATAGTATTGATGGTTATGGGAACACTTGTGAATCATTGTTGTTACTCCTTAAGGAAATGTTGTTGTGATCTTTGTAAATTGCTTATTGTCGTTGTTGTGATCTTTGTGAATTGTTCATTATTGTTGTTGTGATTGTTTGTGAATTGAAAATGTACGGTGGGATCGGGTTGCGCGCCGCAACACGAAGTAATAAGGTGCGGTTTGTGGTGATAAGGGTGGCCGAGGTAATAAGGGTGGCCGAGGTAATAAGGGTGGAAAGCGATCGTAATCGCCATTGAAATCGATATGTGTACCAATTGTGAAATCATTGATGAGGCATTGTGAAAGGAGACAGCAGGAGAGTTTGTAACCTGTGGGGCACTGATTGTCCCTTTGTTTGGCTTGATTGTGCCTTCCATGTGTGTTTGGTTGTTGCTTCTATTGTTGTTTTCTACTTGTATATGGTTTGAGGACTACTTGAAACAAAGTTAAGTGTTGAAAACTTGTTTGGCTTGACTTGTTATTTCTTTATGTATTTGTTTGTTGTTTCAATTACCGTGACTTACTTGTCTATGGCTTGAGTTTACTTGGGACAAAGCTTGTTTATACATACCAGTACAATTCTAGTGTACTGACGTCCCTTTTGCCGGGGGCGCTACATTCGTGTTATGATTGTAGGTGGATTCGTAGCAGGTACTTCAGTTCATCGGCAGTAGCACTCCTTCATCTTCCACTGGCCGTTTGGTGAGCCCCTTTCCTCTCGGGGCCCTGCGTGGCTCATGCCACTTCTATTTTTGGAGTCTTATTTTGGTTTTGTGTAAGGTATAGCCGGAGCCTTGTTACCGGCAAGTATTGTATTATCCCTGTCATATCTTAGAGGCTCCGTAGACAGAAAACGTGGGATTATGGACTTATGTAGATATATGTCGGGCCTTGTAAGTTGTAAATTTGTTAAGTAATTAAGCATGTTGGGAATGTTTGAAAAAGTGTGATTTCAATTATAAACTGCTTAATCCTTTGGTTAATAAGTGATGAAAAATACAGGGGTAACACGTGGGTTAGGAAAGGCACCCAGGTCCGCTTGACTGGGGCTACCCGGTCGGGCGCCGGTCATGTCCCTCGATTTGGGGCGTGACAACTAGCCCGGATATACAATTTATTTTTAAATTCGACCCCAAAACGAGGTCTAAATCAAAGAAAATTGAAAAATCCTAACTCTACCCTTTTCCCCCAATTTCAACCCTAGATTATATGATTTAGGCTTAGAAACTTACTAATTAATGAAGGAAAAGCGAAGGAAATGAGTGGGGAATTACTTACCCAAGTGGTCTTGAAGAATGGGGGATTCAATGGCTTCCTAAAGCTTGGGGGAGAAGAGAGCTCGTGTGAAATTTGAGTAAAAACCCGTATGTACTGTTCTGTTTTTAATAAAAATGACTGGGGGATTTTTACTCTATGTGTTCGCGACACTGGGGTCGCGTTCGCGATAAAGGGGAGGCTGGGTGCATCGCGTTCGCGATTGGGGGAATGCGAATGCGTAGAGTTAATTACTGGGGGTCTGAAATTTGTTATACGCGACCGCGTTGGAGTCATGCGAACGCAGTGAAGGAAAATGAAATGTTGTGCATTCGCAGATGCTTAAATGCGAACGCGAAGAGGAAGGTTTACCCCAGGGTCAACTAATGCTATGCGAACGCGAGGACTATATCGCGATCGCGATGGGGGAAGTCACAAGGCAGTGCGAATGCGAGCCAAAGGCCATGATCGCGAAGAGCAAAAGCCTGTGCAAAAAATACAGCAAAATCTGATCCTCTTTTCTAAGTTTAAAACTCCCTGAACACCTCCGAAAACACTCCCCAGCCCTCGGGGCTCCTAACCAATCACACACACTAACTCAACAACATCCTACGAACTTAACCGTGCGATCAAATCGCCAATATAACATCATAAACGAGGAATCCAACCTCAATTCATCACTTTTTCATCAAACTTCATAAACTTCAAATTTTAGATATTTAGGTCTGAAACACATCAAATGACGTCCGATTTCGACCAAATTTCACAGAAAGCGCTTACACTATATATAAGACTTATACCGGGCGTCGGAAAAAAAATACGAGCCCGAAACCACAGTCTTTTAATCAAATTTTATTTCCATTTTTCTTAATAATTTCAGAAAAACAATTTCACAGAAAAATTCTTTTCTCGGGCTCTAGACCTCAAATTTTAACTCCGGGCACATGCCCGAGTCCCATATTTTTCTTCGGACCCCTTCGGGACCGTCAAATCATGGGTCCGGGTCCGTTTACTAAAAATATTGACCGAAGTCAACTTTAATAATTTTAAAACCATATTTTGAAAATTTTCACATAATTTAACATATAATCTTTCCGCTACGCGCCTGGACTGCGCATGTAAATCGAGACAAGTAAAAATGAGATTTTCAAGGCCTTGGAAGTTCGGAATGAAAGAGAAAACAGGTGATGACCCTTTGGGTCGTCATATTCTCCAACCTCTAAAACAACCGTTCGTCCTCGAACGGACAAAGAAAGAAGTACCTGAGTCGGGAAATAGATGAGGATAACGGCTCCACATATCAGACTCGGACTCCCAGATCGATGCCTTAGGAGGCTGAGCTCTCCACTGGACACGCACTAAAGGAAAACTCTTCGACCTCAACTGTCAAACCTGCCGGTCTAGAATAGCTTCCGACTCCTCCTCGTAAGACAGATCCTTGTCCAACTGGACAGTGCTGAAATCTAACACGTGGCTGGATCGCCGTGGTACCTCCAAAGTATGGACACATGAAACACTGGATGCACGACTGACAAGCTGGGCAGCAAGGCAAGTCTGTAAGCCACCTCTCCCACACGATCGAGAATCTCGAATAGGTCAATGAACCGAGGGCTAAGCTTTCCCTTCTTCCCAAATCTCATCACGCCCTTCATAGGCGACACTCGGAGCAAGACCCGCTCGCCAACCATGAAAGATACATCTCGAACCTTACAATCTGCATAACTCTTTTGCCGCGACTGAGCCGAACGAAGCCTGTCCTGAATAATCTTGACCTTATCCAAGGCCTCTTGAACTAAATCTGTACCCAATAACCGAGCCTCTCCCAGCTCAAATCATCCGGCTGGAGACCGACATCGCCTACCATACAACGCCTCATATGGATCCATCTGAATGCTGGACTAGTAGCTGTTGTTGTAGGCGAACTCTGCTAAAGGCAAAAACTGGTCCCACGAGCCTCCAAAATCAATGACACAGGCTCAGAGAATATCCTACAATATCTGAATAGTCCGCTCGGACTGGCCGTCCATATGAGGATGGAACGCTGTGCTCAACTGAACCTGGGTGCTCAACTCCTGCTGGACTGCTCTCTAGAAGCGCAAGGTAAACCACGTACCCCTGTCCTAAATGATAGATATCGGCACCCCATGAAGGCGAACAATCCCTCGGATGTAGATCTCAGCTAACCTCTCTAATGAATAAGTGACTGCAATAGGAATAAAATGCGCTGACTTGGTCAGCCTATCAACAATGACCCAAATATCATCAAACTTCTTCCGAGTCATCGGAAGTCCAGTAACGAAATCCATGGTAATCCTCTCCCACTTCCACTCGGGAAGCTCAATCCTCTAAAACAACCACCAGGCCTCTGATGCTCATACTTAACCTGCTGACAGCTCAAACATCGAGCCACATATGCAGCAATATTTTTCTTTATCCTACGCCACCAATAATGCTACCGCAAGTCCTGATACATCTTCGTAGCCCCCGGGTGAATAGAATACCGAGAACTATAGGCCTCCGCTAAGATCAACTCTCGAATCCCATCGACATTGGGCACACAAACTCGCCCCTGCAACCTCAAAACACCATCATCATCTAAGGTCACCTTCGTGGCACCTCCACGTTGCACCGTGTCTCTTAGGACATACAAATGGGGATCATCAAACTCCCGATCATAGATACGCTCCAATAATGAAGAACGAGCGACCGTGCAAGCTAACACTCTGTTAGGCTCAAAAATGTCCAACCTCACAAACCGATTGGCAAAGGCCTGAATTTCCAAAGCAAGCGGTCTCTGGCTGACCGAAACATAAGCAAGACTACCCATGCTGGCGGACTTCCTACTCAATGAATCGACCACCACATTGGCTCTTCTTGGGTGATATAAAATAGTAACATCATAATCCTTCAATAGCACCAACCACCTCCTCTGTCTCAAGTTCAACTCCTTCTGCTTGAACAAGTACTGCAGACTCTTATGATTAGTGTACACCTCAGATGTCACACCATATAGGTAATGCCTCTAAATCTTCAAAGCATGAACTATGGTATCCAACTCTAGATCATGAACCAGATAATTCTTCTCATGGATCTTCAACTGCCTCGAAGCATAAGCAATGACTCTACCATCCTGCATTAATACTGCACCAAGCCCAATATGGGAAACATCACAATAAATTGTATAAGGCCCTGAGCTTGTGGGCAAAACCAATATTGGTGTCGTAGTCAGAGCTATATTGAGCTTCTGAAAGCTCGCCTCACACTCGTCTGACCATCTGAACTGGGCACCCTTCTAGGTCAATCTGGTCATCGGGGCTGCAATAGATGAAAATCCCTCCACGAACCGACGGTAATAACCTGCAAACCTCAAGAAACTCCAAATCTCAGTAGCTGATGCTAGTCGAGGTCAGTTCTTGACTTCCTCAATCTTCTTCGGGTCCACTTGGATACCCTCTGCTGATGCGACATGACTCAGAAATGCAACCGAATTCAACCAGAACTCACAATTCAAGAACTTAGCATATGACTAACTATCCTTCAGAGTTTGAAGAACCACTCTGAGGTACCGCTCGTGCTCCTCCTGGCTGCGGGAGCACACCAGAAGATCATCAATAAAGACTATCATGAACGAGTCCAAATAAGGCTAGAACACTCGGTTCATCAATTCCATAAATGCTGCTGGGGCATTGGTCAACCCAAATGACATGACCAAAAACTCATAATGCCCATACTAAGTGCGGAATGCTGACTTAGGGACATCGGATGCCCTAATCCTCCACTGATTGTAGCTAGATCTCAAGTCTATCTTCAAAAGCACCTTCGCACCTTGAAGTTGGTTGAACAAATCGCAATCCTTGGCAATGGATACTGTCACACCTCCTTTTTTGCTACTACATCCCGTGAAGGGTATAATAAAAGGAGTTTTTCCAATTAAAGGACAATCGAAACGGGATTCGTTTTATTTAAGATTCAGAGTCGCCACTTGGGAGATTTATGGTGTCCCAAGTCACCAGTTTGAATCTCGAATCGAGGAAGGGGTTTGATTCTGTATTACAGTCGTGAACCAGAAATCCGAGTAAGGAATTCTGTTAACCCGGGAGATGGGGTTAGGCACTCCCGAGTTCCGTGGTTCTAGCACGGTCGCTCAACTGCTATATTTGGCTAAAATCTAATTTTTATACATGTTATCCTATTGTGCAATTTTTAAAATTACTCGCCGCTTTTAATTAAATTTTTAAGAAATTGAACGTCGTTTAAAACATGTTTTTGGATCACGTTACATGAAATGCACCCAGATCCTCGACACATTTTATTCAACGTTTTGGGATTTGGATTTGGGTCGCATGAAATGTAAACCCGAATTTAGGAAGGTGAAATTATTAAAGAACGCGCCTNGGGGGGGGGGGGGGGGGGGGCATAAAAATTTGCTAAATGGCACGTCCCGAATTCTAAGTATTTTAATATAAGTATTTAAAGAGAGCCGCGCAATTTGCATATTTTAATCGGCGAGTCTCGTCTCATCATTTTTTATTTAAAGTTCAATCCTAAAGTGACTATGGTTTTTCTATTTATTTGTCTCTAAAAATAAAATAAAATAAAATCCTAAACAATTATTTCATTTGACATGGCCAAACCTTATGAATGTATTTCGTGACTGCTGGCCCAATGAACCAGGCTTATGAAAAGCCCAGTTCCCATTTCAGTTTCAGGCCCCAGACAGTCCAAACCGTGTGACCCAGGCCAGCTAAATTGGTCATACCTCATGGAAGAGGTCATGGGGTCGATTCCCTGGGCTGGATTGGTCGGGAATTTTTTCCAACTAAAGCCAAATGCCTCAGAAAATTGGGCTCGGCAGCCCTGTCCCTTAAAGCCCAATAACAAGTAAAACCCATTGGCTGCACTTATTTCAAATTACTCTAAATGTATCCAACAACTAGTAATCAAGGAGAAATAATACTCATACAGTTGAACTAATGAGACAACAGTTAACTGATTTAGGCCAATCTACTTGATGATGCGTGATTCAATTCAAATAAGCTATTTCTTTGAACTACTAACCCAAAATTACTAATATGCACATTAATGAGGACAGGACTTATTGCAACGCCACAGGTTCAGTTTGAAGATAAACTAGATTCCAAAATCAACCTAAATCCAAACGTTTCTGCTTCTTATTTTGTTTTAAATTGAAACAAATTCTAAACCCAGCAGATATTAACTATGTGGAACTGCAGAGGATCAATCCTTAGTTTAAACTATACACAACAATCAACTACGTGCATGGGAAGGCCTATAAAGATCCTTCATCATGTTAATCACATACACTTAAACAAATTAAGCTACAGATCTTTCACATTTCAGTGACACGTCCAATTATTTTAATAGTCCACTAATTAGCAGTCCTAATTATACACAAAAACTTGACTTTAAATATTAAAAACTACAACAACTCTTAACAAAACTCAAATAAGCAAGTAGCAATTCCTTGTCATTCGATTGTTCCACATCAATCATACATTTGGGCCAAAGTTCCACATTCGCTGGAGATCGAGAGTGTGTACCTGGATTTGAAGTTCAAAAAGGAGTAGAAGAATGATCAACAACAATCACATGCAATCACAGACAACCCAGTAAAAACTCAGAACTCAAAATTGTCTCAAACTCGAGAAGAATCAACCAATCAGACCAACACACAGTTGAACAAACTCAAACAGACTCCTTGAAACCCCAAAATTAATCCAGTATATGTGAGAACACCAGTCCAAACTAGAAGATCGACCAAAATAGCTCGACTAACACCAATTTCACTTGAAACAGCACCAAAATTACTTCACCAAACCCAAAACTCAACTGAAACTATGAAATGTGAAGAGACTAGCTAGAAATCAGAATCAAATCTGCAATTGTGCAATGTAACAGTAGATTTTTTTTGGTTTTTGAGTTTTTATTTTTTGGCTTTTGAAATTTTAAGTTTCTACTTCAGATTTGGAAAAAATAAAGAGAGGGAGTTTTGGGGGGAATTAGATGGCTAAAAAACCTCCTCCTGAAGGCATGGCACATGCCTTTTTTTTATAGGCATCAAGGAGGCCTCAATCAGATTTTCANCCCCCCCCCCCCCAGTCCTTGAAATTGTGACTTATCACACAAGTAAGTACACCTATTTCTTGTATTTTACCTTAAAATCCCCACCTAGAAGCTTCTAGGACATTCTATTACAACCACTTGTAGGATTTGCCACTTGAATTCTCTACTTTGCGCCCTAATATTTCCTGAATTACCCCCGAATTACCCAATTAGACTAAGAGCTAAATAACTAAATCCAATGAACAAAACTAAAATTTTATGCATTCAACTACAACTAAAACTGCCTCATTGAAAACAAGCATTAAACACCAAGTTTAATTCAACTATTAACTAGTCCAATCCTTCACAATTACTTAAAACAAAACTGGAGAATATCGTGCATCAGAAGAAACGAATCAATTGCTAAACTAACTAACACAGTCAACTAATTACTTGTTATTGAATAGCTACTGACAACTACTGACTTATCATACATGAATCAATTGTTAACGACCTAATGAAATCCTAATTGAGTTACCACTATTATTATCCAAAACTACCTCAAGACTGAACAAATTTCGATCCAACTAATAACTAACTTATTGAACTAATTAGGCTACGTTTAACACTTAAACTAACAGAACAAAACACAACCAATTAAAATTAAACTAAACTAAAGAAAGTTCAAGATGGTGTGAAATTAAACAAAACCATAACTAATCAGAAATTTAAGAAACTTATTCAAAATTTTTTTAAAAAGAAGAAGTATAGAGCATATAAAGAGAAAAGACTCACGGCTAAACTGGACATTCGACTGACTTTCATATTTTGAATTCAACCGGCTCAGGCAGAAATTGAGTTTTAATGACGACGAATTCTCTAAAGGGAACAACCCAAGGACCATTCGGTGTCAAATTGCATACATTTGGGGGCATTTAGGGTTTTGGCCGGATACAACTCAAATGGAGATTCGAGCAGTTCCAGCAAGATTTGAGAGACGCGGTTAGGGGGTTGGGTAGAGGAGGCTTAGATGGTTTTATGGTGTTAGTTTAATGTCATTTGGACGAGGTAGCATCGTGGCCGGAAAATTTTGAATGGATATTCGGCGATTTCTAGTAAGCTTTGACAGAAAAGGACAGTGGATTTAGGTAGAGGAGGAGAAAGGAAATCTGGGGTGATTTTTGGGGCGAATTGGCGGTGGTGGCATTCGCCGGTGGCGGCGGCTCCGGCGGAATTACAGTGGTGGAGGCGGAGAGGGACAGGGGTACGAGGAGGGTAATATTGGCCTCTAGGGTTAATGAAAAAATTTGGACATATATATGTAATTGCCACGAATAAACACGGGCTGTTGGATTAATGTGTATAGATGGCTGTGATTTAAACTTGATGAAACGACGTCGTTTATGGGGGAAGGGTCTTTGGACCGAGTACTAAGGACGAGTATGGACTGCCTGGGCGGGTATTTTCGTTTGGGCTAAGCCACCTGAGCCCAAATCAGGTATTTTCTTCTTTGTTTTCTCTTTTTCATTTTGTTTTCTTTTTCCCTTTTTCTTATTTAGTATTGTATTTTATTTTGTATTTTTGTATTTTTTCTGATTTTATAAAAAATATAAAATTAAAATAAAGACCTAGTTTATTTCCAACACTAAGCTAATTAATTCCTAAAAATTGATTAAGTCCTATTTAAAGTAAACTCAAGACAAATTCAATAATTAACAATTAAAAATACAAAAATAGACTATTTTGTTATTTTTTATTATATTTTGTTCTAAAAATAACTTAACTCCTAATTAATCCTAAAATGTGAAATTAAATCTTAAATGCAAATGTCAAATGTATTTTTTATATTTTTCATATGAATTAAAAGGCACAAATAAATGCAAACAATTAACAGAAAATAACACAAAAATTCACAAAATTGCAAAATAATGAAAGAAATTTTTTTTTTTGAATTTTTGGGAATAATTCACTTAGGGAAAAAATCACGTGCTCACAACTACCCCTCTTTGCTCGAAAAAACGAAGAGTTTTCGTGCAAAGATAAGTGAGCAGAAACGAGCGATTTTTGCCCTTTTGAATATTCCGTGTGAAGCATTTTTGAAAGAGTTGACCGCACCCTGCTCCGGAGGTTGCCTACATATCCTGGGCTAAACATGAATCAAGTCAGTGTAGTTCGAGAGTGTCTGGTAACTGGGGCTACCAGGAGCTGTGATTTTACTGCGATTGCTGCTGCTACTGCTTGCTGACCTCCCTTATTACACCATGTCCAAATAAAAAGAAGCTAGCCTAAGCTATGATCTATGAATTACAAAAATAGTCCTATCTATGTCTTCAAACTAGCTCTTGTGTTGCCTTGAACTTGTATTTTTCCACTGGACTTCTTGTGTTGTTGCCTTGCATTGTGATTGGCGATGTGTTTCCATTCCTCCAAGTGATGCTTGACTGCTGAAGTTTGAAATATGTGCCTCTATTCTTCATGCGGGCTCCTGATTCCCGTTGAAAAGTATTCCCTTGTTCTCCAGGTGGGCTTCTGACTGCAATGCTTGAAAAGTATTCCCTTGTTCTCCAGGTGGGCTCCCGACTGCAACAAAATAAATAAATAAAGAAAATTTTCTGCACCAGTTTGGTGACTGGGCACATCATGTTATCCAATATCAAAATTAAAATTTGAATTGTACTTCCCTTGTTCTCCAGGTAGGCGCCTGACTGCTAAAACTTGAAAAGTATTCCCTTGTTCTCCAGGTGGGCGCCTGATTGATGAACTTGAAATGTATTCCCTTGTTATCCAGGTGGGTGCCTGATTGCTGAACTTGAAATGTATTCCCTTGTTCTCCAGGTGGGCGCCTGATGACTGAAACTTGAATTGTGCTTCCCTTGTTTTCCAGGTGGGCGCCTGACTACTGAAACTTGAAATGTATTCCCTTATTCTCCAGGTGGGTGCCTGACTCCATCAAAATAGACGAAACAAGAAAAACATTTCTGCCCCGGTTTGATGACTGGGCGCATTATGTTACAAATATTAAAACTTGAAAAATTTGTCTTGCACTTCCCTTATTTTCCAGGTGGGCGCCTGACTTTTGAACTTGAAACGTATTCCCTTGTTCTCCAGGTGGGCGCCTAACTGCTGAGCCTAAAATGTATTCCCTTGTTCTCCAGGTGGGCGCCTGCTTGCTGACACTTAAAAAGTATTCCCTTGTTCTCCAGGTTGGCGCCTGACTTCAACATATCAAACAAAGAAAGTTTCTGGCCCCTGTCTCAAACAAAGAAGAATTTGTTAAAAATGGTGGTTAGTTGCTAGCATTCTTGCTGGGTATATCCCTGTTGCTGGGCTTTATTCCGACTTGCTTTCCTGGACTTGCCTTGAACCTCCCCGATTTCCTGATTAACTTTCAACCCCCTGACTTTGACGACCCAAATGTTCTATCTCGTATTGTTGTGTTTGTGTTTTAACCCCTCTATTTGAAACTTGCTTCTCTCCCACAATTATCTGATTAACTCACTGATGGAACATCCCAGTGGTCCTTCACGTCTTACTTTTCTTTTGACATCTTTGATATATTTTGGCCCTGTTGTGTTGTTCAACTGGGAAGCTTGTAGTTAGCCTTGACATCCTTCCTTTTGTTTTTGAACAGAACTGACACTGAAACATCTTACAGACAAGACTTCAAAAGAATGAAATGCAATGACCTTGACAGTTAAGAATAGAAAGACTCCGAAACGGATGATTTGTAACGGAGAGAAGAGGATAGGACTTATCTTAGTGGAACGGCTGATACCATTGATAATGTCATGCATTTTGGATTAACCGGCCCAGTCTGTCCAACCAATCAACTTTCAATTGCCACATTTTCTGTTCCGGACTTCCATAGCCTGACTTTCACCAAAACCCAAACCCTACTCATCTTGCGATGTATTGAGCGGCTTTCGACCACTGACTTGTCTCCTTTGCCCATCTGAAAAACTCACCTTCGCCTTACGGTTCCCATGAGGGTTTTCACTAGCAAGACTCTCTCATTTTTTATTTCTCTCAAAACTCACTTCGCCTTATGGTGCCCGTGAGGGTTTTCACCAGTAAGACTCTCTCATTTTGATTATCTTTTCTGCTTGGACCGGGGTGTTGCCCCTAATATGATTCACCTCTACTCGCCTGACTTGGCATCTCTCGAAGACTGATCGGAAGGTCTTTTTTTGGACCATAATGTGGGCTTTTGGATAGGGTTAGAAAGAAAGGGTCTAAAAGGCTCAAACAATTCAACATGGGTTCAAAATTACAACTTTCGGAATCAGATTTCCCCATAACAACCACAACTTCTGTCTCAGTTTCTTTCTTGGGGACTTTTGGACTTTTATTTCGGTGTGACTGAACCTCAGAGAGGCTGTCTACGTACCCTTTCGCGATCAAGTCGAACGTAGTTCAGGTCATAGAAATTACTTTGTTGTGATTTTCTTCCTTTCCATTTTCTCTCTTCTTTTTTTCCTTTTCTTCATTTTTCTTTTCTCTTCTTTTCATTTCTTTTTTTTTCTTTTCTCTTCTTTTCATCATTTTTTTTCATTTCCCTTTTCTCTTCTTTTCATTTCCTTTTCTTTTCTTTTTCTTTTTCTCTTCTTTTGGACTATTCTTCCTATTTCTCCGTTGATCTTCCTCACTCGTGCTTCTGCGTTTTGATATTGACTCTGAAAAAGGGGTTACGAAAGAAAATAAAATAAAGCTTAAAAGGGGTAACAAAGGATAAAGTATTTGGATAGCAGAACAAAATGCCTTCGTCATTTCAATCTCAAAAATATGCCAAATACAATTAAGTACAATTAGACAAAGAAATCATACATAGTACCGCTTGACTGCATCGGAGTTGATAGCCATTTCTACACATTTCCCTTCCACATCTGTTAGATATAATGCACCATTAGACAATACTCGGGTTACAACAAATGGCCCCTGCCAGTTGGGGGCGAACTTTCCTTTTGCTTCGGCCCAATGAGGTAAGATACGCCTCAATACCAATTTCCCTACTTCAAACTTCCGCGGACGCACTTTCTTATTATATGCTCTTGCCATTCTCTGTTGGTACAACTGTCTGTGACATACTGCTGCCAATATCTTTTCATCAATCAAGCTCAGTTGTTCCAAGCGGGCCTTGAACCATTCAACATCGTCAATTTCTGCCTCGGCGATAATCTGAAGGGATAGTATTTCAACCTCTGCGGGTATTACTGCTTCCGTACCATATAACAATGAATAAGGAGTCGCCCCTACTGAAGTACGAACAGTAGTGCGGTAGCCTAACAGGGCGAACGGTAACTTCTCATGCCATTGCCTGGTCCCTTCCACCATTTTTCGAAGTATCTTCTTGATGTTCTTATTAGCGTCTTCGACTGCTCCATTCTCCTTAGGACGATATGGGGTGGAATTACGGTGTGTGATCTTAAACTACTGGCATGTCTCCGCCATCAGATGGCTGTTGAGGTTGGCACCATTGTCTATGATGATTACTTTTGGGATTCCGAACTGACAAATGATATTCGAATGCACAAAATCGACCACTGCCTTCTTGGTCACTGATTTGAAAGTTTTTGCCTCAACCCACTTAGTGAAATAGTCAATGGCTACCAGAGTAAACTTGTGCCCATTTGACGCTGCTGGTTCGACCGGCCCAATGACATCCATTCCCCACGCAACGAAGGGCCATGGCGCCGACATTTTATGTAATTCAGATGGTGGAGAATGAATCAGATCTCCATGTACTTGGCATTGATGACGCTTGCGCACGAAACTGATACAATCCCGTTCCATAGTAAGCCAATAATAACCTGCTCGAAGAATCTTCTTTGCTAACACATATCCACTCATATGAGGCCCACAAACCCCCGTGTGTACCTCAGTCATGATAACTGTAGCCTGTTTAGCATCCATGCACCTCAATAATCCAAGATCTGGAGTTCTTTTGTACAACACTCCTCCACTGAAGAAAAATCTGCTTGCCAAGCGTTGAATTGCTCTCTTTTGATCCCCTATGGCCTGTGCGGGATACACTCCCATCCTGAGGTATTCTTTGAAATCCTGGAACCACGGCTCACCATCAAGTTCTTCTTCCACCATATTACAATAGGCATGCTGATCTCGGACCTAAATTTGCAACGGGCCACATATGCCTTATCTGGATGATGCAATATTGACGCCAACGTAGCCAAAGCGCCGGCAACTTCATTATGAATCTTTGGGATGTGCCTGAAATCTATTGATCGGAATCGTTGACAAAGTTCACGCAAACACTGCCGGTATGGTATGAGCTTTAAATCTCATATCTCCCATTCTCCCTGAATCTGGTGCACCAGAAGGTCCGATTTACCCATGACCAAGATCTCCTGGACACCCATGTCTATAGCCAACCGCAAACCCAAAATACACGCCTCGTATTTAGCCATGTTATTGGTGCAATAGAAACGAAGTTGAGCCGTAACAGGGTAGTGTTGTCCTGTCTCCGAAATGAGTACCGCTCCTATCCCGATGCCTTTGGTATTGGCAGCCCCATCAAAGAACAGTTTCCATCCTGGCTTCTCGACCTATTCTAATTCCTCCACATGCATTGTCTCCTCATCAGGGAAGTACGTCTTCAAAGGTTCATATTCATTATCAACTGGGTTCTCGGCTAGATGATCAGCCACCACTTGTGCCTTCATTATAGTCCGGGTCACGTAGAAAATATCAAATTTTGTGAGCAAGAATTGCCATTTTGGGAGCCTCACTGTGGGCATGGGCTTCTTAAAAATGTACTTCAACGGGTCCAACCGAGAGATGAGATAGGTGGTATATGAGGACAAGTAATGTTTCAATTTCTGCGCTACCCAGGTTAAAGCACAACACGTTCTCTCAAGCTGAGTGTATTTTACCTCATAAGATGTGAACTTCTTACTGAGGTAGTAAATCGCTTACTCTTTCCTTCCTGTGACGTCACGCTGCCCCAGTACACAGCCAAAAGAGTTATCCAAAACTGTCAAATAAAGGATCAAGGGTCTTCCCGGCTCTGGCGGAACCAACATAGGTGGACTGGCCAAATACTCCTTAATCCTATCAAATGCTGCCTGACATTCATCTGTCCATCTGACCGCAGCATCTTTCTTTAGCAGCTTAAAGATGGGCTCGCAAGTTGTTATAAGCTGGGAAATGAACCTGCTGATATAATTCAACCTACCAAGCAAACTCATCACTTCTATCTTGCTTCTTGGCGGCGGTAACTCCTGAATGGATTTGATCTTGGACGGGTCTAACTCAATACTGCGTCGACTTACCACGAACCCAAATAACTTCCTAGATGGTACTCCAAACGCGCACTTCACTGGATTAAGTTTGAGATTGTACCTGCGGAGCCTCTGGATCCTCAAGTCCTTGACATGGTCACATTGCTTCCTCGACTTTATGATCACGTTGTCTACATAGACTTCAATTTCCCGATGTATCATATCATGGAACAAGGTGGTCATCGCCCTTATGTATGTTTCCCCTGCGTTCTTCAACCCAAATGGCATGACCCTATAACAATACGTTCCCTGAGGTGTGATAAATGCCGTCTTTTTTGCATCTTCATCATCCATCAAAATATGGTGATAGCCCGCATAACAATCCACGAAGGAACCAATCTCATGTTTAGCACAATTGTCAATCAGTATGTGGATGTTTGGTAGTGGANAAGGAACCAATCTCATGTTTAGCACAATTGTCAATCAGTATGTGGATGTTTGGCAGTGGAAAGTTGTCTTTTGGACTCGCTTTATTGAGATCACGGTAATCAACGCACACTCTGGTCTTTCCATCCTTCTTTGGCACAGGTACAACATTAGCTAACCAGGTGGGATATCGGGTGACTCGGATGACCTTCACATCAAACTGCTTGGTGACTTCTTCTTTGATTTTCACACTGATATTTGTTTTAAATTTCCTCAGCTTCTGCTTGACAGGAGGGCACACTGGGTTAGTAGGCAATTTGTGGACCACCAAATTGGTACCTAAACCCGGCATATCATCATATGACCACGCAAAAACATCTTTGTACTCAAGCAACGCTTTGATTATCTCTTCTCTGAGCGGAGCCTCCAAATGGACACTTATTTTTGTTTCCCGTACTTTCTCCTGATCCCCTAAATTGATTGCCTCTGTATCATTCAGATTAGGTTTGTGTTATTTTTCAAATTGGCTTAATTCTTTACTGATTTCTTCAAAGGCTTCCTCATCATCATATTCTACCTCGTCATCACACTCAATTTCTTGTATTATTATTTCAGAGTTAGATTGGTAATCAAGACTAGGCCGAAGACTCCTCATGCATGATACATCAATGAAACCAACATAAAAAGGACTGTACAAGAAAGAAAAGAAAGACAAAATAAAGGCTATCAGGAATGAAAAAGGAAAGAAATTGCATTTCATTAAAATTGTAAGATAACAAGGTTTAACTCATCCAAACGGACGGAACATAGCATCCGAATTACAACCTTGGGAATAATCTAGATTAAACTGAAAGTAAAATCAAAACTAACTACCATGACTCCCTCCGGGTAGGAAGAGGAGTAGCTTCCCAATTATTAAGCTTTGCATGGGGCCCCACGAACCGCACATCTGCCTTGCTCGGACCTTCTCCTGCCTCCACCACATTCACATCATCAAACAGCTTCTCAAACCTCTCAATCAGCTCCTTGTCGAGTTTCATCACCACAGAATGAGGCATTACCGTCGCTGGGCGCCTCTTAGTACCAGGCCAGACAAAGGAACGTGACAGGTGGGGGATGGGTTTTGGAAGGGTCCATGCTCTTTTTTTCATCTTTTTAGCTCACCTTATGTCAGCAGCAGTGGGTTTGAAGCCTAACCCAAAAGTATACAAGTTTCCAGGAAGAGATACTGGCTATATGATGCCCTGCAACGAAACACCCAAGCCCTTTCCAGGTTAGAATCCGTTCTTTATCATTTCTGAAGCCACCATGATAGATACAGCAGCTACCCTGGGCACAGTAATACACTCTCCTTCCGGGATTTTTGCAACTGATACTATATCCAAGACTTAGTAAACCCATAGACCTTTGTCGTCCTCGGCTTCGTCGACAGGTATAACGGTATTACACGAACTATCCTCCCGATGCACAACAATTTCCTGCCGATCCCACTCAAACTTGATCATCTGATGCAAGGTAGACGGCACTGCTTTTGCTGTATGAATCCAAGGTCGGCCTAGCAAGAGATTGTAAGAAATAGCCACGTCGAGCACCTGGGACTCCATAGTAAATTCAACTGGTCCTGTTGTTAGTTCCAACACAATATCCCCGACTGTGTCCTTTCCTCCTCCATCAAATCCCCGCACGCAAATGCTATTCTTGTGGATCCTCTCACTGTCCACTTTTAACTTTTCCAGGGCGGATAGAGGGCAGATGTTTGCACTGGACCCGTTGTCGATCAGCACCCGGGTGACAACTGAGTCTTCATATTTCACCGTAAGGTAAAACGCTCTATTATGCTCAGTACCCTCCAAAGGCAAGCTCATCATGAGAAAATGTAAACCTGTTGACCTCGAAAATCTTATTTGCTATTTTCTCCTGATGATTCACAGAGATCTTATCAGGAACATGGGCTTCATTCAGAATCTTCATCAACGCCCAGCGGTGCTCGTCCGAATGGATCAATAAAGATCGCAATGAGATATGTGCCGGAGTCTTTCTCAACTGTTCTACAATTTAATAATCTTGCACCTTCATCATTTTCAAGAATTCTTCTGCTTCTTCTTCAGTTACGGCCCTTTTTACTGGTGCTGGATTATCTTTGGCTTCTTTAGCTTTTCTCAGTTCCTCAGGAGCGAAGCATCTCCCTGAACGAGTAAGCCCATGGGTTTCACAAACTTCTTCTTTAACTTTCTTCCCTTTGTACGTCACAGCCACTCGGTCGTAATTCCATGGGACGGCCTTTGTACTGACTATTGGCAACTGAGTCACTGCTTAATGATAATCGGCTCCGTGTGAGCCCCTTTCACGATTACAACGGGCTTGATAACTGCTCTTGGTACCATCACTGTGACTGACTCTTGTTTTACTGCATTACTGTTCAATGGCTCCTTCTTTATCACCCCTACTGGTTTTCTAACTATCTCTCCTTCCTTGATCAGTTCTCTCCCACTGGTTGGTTTCTCGTGTGACCTGTCTTCACTGGCCTTGATCATTATCACGGTTTGTGACGGCTTCTTATATTCCCCCTTTTTCACTAACTCAATCATATGAGTCTCATGATGGGTTGGCAACGATTCTGAGTGATGTTAGGCATCTCTGGAACCTGTACCTCAATTCGGCGGGTATTAATGAGCTCCTAGATGGCCGTTTTCAAATGCCAGCACATCTCTGTATCATGCCCCGGGGCACCCGAGCAATACTCTCAATTTACCGAATGGTCCAGGTTCCTTGGGGGAGGATTTGGTATTATGGGTTCAATCGGACTTAACATTCCCATATGTCTCAATCTTTGGTATAAGCTGGTGTAAGATTCTCACAACGGAGTGAAAGTTTTCTTCTCTACAGCCTATCATTTTTAGAAACAGGGTTGGGTCAAAAACCAGGCCCAGTGGGGTTTTTGTAGGCTCTCTGAGGTGGGTAGGTATTTTGAGTATGGTAAGTATTTTGTGGGGTGGGTGCACGCCATGGCGCCTGAGGTTGGGGGTATGTTTGGGAATGGTGGACGGAGAAATGGGGGGCAGGAGGTGGATAGTAGTGTTGTGGCATACCGTATGGGTTGTGTGGGTAGGTTTGGGGATGGGGGCATGGTTGGTGATAATAAGGTGATGGACCCCTGGACTAAGCTCTTGATTCCAGTACTGTAACATCTTCTTTCTTTTTCTTTCTCAATGCCCCTCCAGTGCCGCTCTGGATGGCCTAGGTAGTTTCTTTAATCGCCGAATAGCTCATAATTTTGTTAGTCTTGAACCATACTTCCCATCTTCACTACCTCTTTAAAAGTTTTCCCAACTGCCGACACCAGATGACCATAGTAAGTAGGCTCCAAAGCCTGTAGAAAATAATCGACCATATCGCCTTCCTTCATTGGAGGATCAACTCTTGTGGCCTGTTCTCTCCACCGAAAACCGTACTCTCTGAATCCTTCCCCCGGCTTCTTCTCAATTTTGGTCAATGACAGCCGGTCTGGGACAATCTCTAAATTATATTGAAAATGGCCTGCGAATGCCTGGGCAAATCATCCCAGGTGTACCATCGAGCATGATCTTGCCGCGTGTACTATTCCAAAGCAGCACCACCGAGACTTTGACTAAAGTATGCCATTAATAACTCATCCCTTCCCCCAGCACCTCTCATCTTGCTGCAAAATCCCCGCAGATGGGCTATTGTGTCACCATGTCCATCGTACACAGATCAAACTTGGGTAATTTGAATCCCGTAGGCAACTGGACGTCAGGAAACAAGCACAAATCCTTGTAGGCCACACGGATTTGTCCTCCTAGACCCTGTATATTTCTGAACGATTGCTCCAAGATTTTCACCTTTCGTATCATCTCCTCCTACTCAAACCGTCCATAACCCAGATCTGGCAAATGGCTTTTGTACTCTAAATTTCATATATTATCAGTCAAGTGGACAACTTGGACGTCGCAACTGACATCCAGTTGTTCAAACTGGCTAAAGACTGACTGAGCTGATGGGAAGTGAACTGGTGAGTCTTAGATGAAGGCACACCCGGGTCCATTGAAGTAGATGGACTGGCAGTAGGGCTGGTGGAAGGCTCAATGGGAGGCAGAATAACCACTGGCTCCTCAGACTGGCCAGGTGCGGTGGAAGTAGAAGCCTGAGTCTTCTTGCCCTTCTTTGGGTTGTCCGGACCCAACTGACCATACCAGGAGTAAGGAGCAACTGGAGGTACCTTGACATCATACCTCTTTCTCTTCACTTTCAATTCTCTAAAGTACAGGGAGAGTGTGTTCGGGAAGGGATAGTTCGTGCTAGTCTCTTGTCCGACTGTAGAGATCACCCTCGACATAATGTTGCCCACATTGAGAGGAAACCCCGCCATGATAGATGCCACTAGAACAGCACGGGGAATGGGAATGGAATGATCATGGGTGGAGGGGTCTAGTCTACTACACACAAATGTCAACCAACCCTTAGCTTCAAAATTGAGAGTGTTCCTCAGAATCCTCTCCCCTGCTTCCAACCAAGTTGGGACAGTACCCGGAGCTGCCAAGTGCTGGGCCAACCAAGGACGAGCCTCTTTTTTCATTTCCAGCTTTTCTAAGTATTGGGATTCGTCCTCTTCGTTGAAACCCAAAAAATCATTCAGAGACTTTCCATCATACATCATTATAGTGTCCCGCACTTTCGTTGCTTTTGAGTCTTGTACTACATGATGAACATTGCAGTAGAACTCTTTTACCATATGTTCGTTGGCCATTTCACAACGCTCCTTAAAGAATCCCCAACCCTCTCTGGTTCGGAATTGAGCTTGCATATGAGGGTTTAGAGGGACAAGATTAGCATCAATGAATTTTCTCTCCGGAATCAATTTCCTTTTGCGCCACCACTCCCAAAATATGTGGAAGGCCAGTTCGCTCACAAATCGATCAGCCCATACTTCCGGCTTCCTCGTTCTATCAACACCTCCAACTTGGGGCTCACCCCCCTCACCATACCCACCGCTCTCCCTGGACAATGAAACTGTGGGGGAGGTGGAGTATTCTTTCGCACTTTTAGCTACGGACTCATCAGACGAGTCCGAAACTACATTCACTAGTTTCTTGGAGGTGGCTGCATCACCATGATCGGTAGAAGGAGAATCACGCATCTGAAATGATGTGGAAGCGTGAGTGGGGGCAGACTCTGAATTGATATCCCGGGATGGAGAATACTCACTCCCCGTAGAGTGCAAAGCCACTATGTCAGCTACCCGTATTAGCTTCCGGGTCTTTTTTATACTCTCCCGAACCTGGGGACTGAGTTTGACCACCCGCTTTCCTTTACCCCCTCGGGAGGAACCACCTCTCCCGGGTTGTTTTTCTTTTCCCTCACGCTGTTTGCCCATTATCTGCAAGTAATACATGTCTAACATTGTTAGTAGAAGCACATTCAATGAATTAGACAAAACAGTTAAGTTCAAGAGTTGCAGACATGTTGACACAGGTAGGGAGGCGCGGATCACTCAAAAGAGTCACGCGGCCGCGCTGAGGGAGCGCGGACCGCATTAATTTGGAGCGCGATCCGCACTTGAGATGTTCCAAACACACCCTTCTCTGAACTTACCGATGCGGACCGCACTTATTTGGACCGCGACCGTGTCGGTTCGGCGCGGACCGCAAAAGGTGGGTCGCGGACCGCGCATTGCAATCACCCCAGGATGAAACTCTCGGAATCTACCGATGCGGTACGCACTTATTTGTACCGCGGTCGCGTAGGTATGATGCGGACCGCACATAAGGGGTGTGCGGCCGCGTAGGGCTAAATAAACTAACTGAGTAGATTTTGCAATTAATTCTAATTTTTGTTCACATTTTTGTGTTCTAAGTGTCCCTGCTCAATTATTTAACTTGAATTCATGCCCTTTTGCTTAAAGTAAACTCAGAAAATCTAATCTAATAGTTAAAACTAAGAAGAAAGAGAAGAAATAAGAAGTTATACTAATGGGAAACAATTAAAAGAAACAAAGAACATTATACTATGAATGAAATGGGCAAGAATTGTTACCAGGGAATGATTTTTGACTTAGTGCACAGGTATGGTGATGAACAGTAAAAATTTGAGCTTCAGTGACAAATTTTGCGAAAAGGTTCAAATGAGGCCCCAAGCCTTTATTTATAGAAGGACCCCGGGACCCACGACTTACCTACTAGCGCAGCCACACAGAAATGTCCGCGGACCGCACTGGATTGGATCTCCTGCGGGAATGATTTGGAAGATCCAAAACCAAAAATAGTGGTATTTGCTAGCAACAACATAATGGAGGCAGTCACTCAATATAGATTTCCCGGCCCTATTATTCACTGCTCAACCCACGCGGACCGCACTGATTTGACGCGCGGCCGCGTGGGATAGTTCAGAGAGCACATCACTTGCGTCTTCCCAGTGCGGTCCGCACTTATTTGGTGCACGGCCGTGTTGAAAACTTCAGAGACCCAGCTCCCATTTAACCAACCTGCGCGGTCAACACTTATTTGGTGCGCGGCCGCGTAGGTAAACTTCAGAGGGCTGAAAACTTCCTACTTTTGTTCTGCACTAGTACAACATTATTCCTGCACCATCTCACAAACCATGAGTTCAAAAATCCTAATCTACGATTAGAAAATAACAAGAAAGAAAAAGAAAAAGACATGGGTTGCCTCCCAAGAAGCGCCTGATTTAACGTCGCGGCACGACGCATGTTACCATCAGAATCACTTCAAATGAATGAGTGCTACCATGTGGCTGTCATCAAACTTTCCCAATTAATGCTTGAAACGATGCCCATTGACCCGGAAAACTTCACCATTCTTATTTTTGAGATCAATGGCACCAAAAGGAGTTACACCAACCACTTCAATTGGACCGCTCCACTTAGACTTTAGCTTTTTCGGAAACACCCTTAGCCGAGAGTTGAAAGGAAGAACCATGTCACCAACTTTGAATTCCTTCCCTCGGGCATACTTGTAGTGAAGGTACTTCATCTTGTCCTTGTACAAGGATGAGCTGGAGTAAGCATGGAATCTAAACTTATCAAGTTCATTCAATTGTTCAAACCGGAGATTAGCAGCTATGTCCCACTCTAAGTTCAACTTTCTCAAAGCCCACATGGCCTTATGCTCCAATTCCACTAGAAGATGAAAAGCCTTCCCAAACACCAACCGGTACGGTGACATACCAATCGGGGTCTTGAAAGCTGTACGATAAGCCCAAAGAGCATTGTCCAATTTCTTCGACCAGTCGGTCCTATTTGCATTGACAGTCTTGGACAAAATACTCTTGATCTCTCGGTTAGAAACCTCAACTTGGCCACTTGCTTGAGGATGATAAGGAGTGGTCACCTTGTGAGTTACCCCATACTTGGCTAGCAAAGAGTCAAAAGCCCGATTGCAAAAATGAGAACCCCCGTCACTGATAATGGCACGTGGAGTACCAAACTCGTAAAGATACTCTTTTTCAAGAACGCCACCACACTTCGAGCTTCATTATTTGGCAAAGATATGGCCTCAACCCATTTCGACACATAATCAACCGCTACCAAGATATAGGTGTTGCCACAAGAACTTATGAATGGTCCCATAAAGTCTATCCCCCAAACATCGAAAATGTCAACCTCTAGAATTGTGTTAAGGGGCATCTCATCTTTCTTAGAAATCCCCCCAGCACGTTGGCATTCATCACATCTTTTCACAAAGTCACCGGCATCCTTGAACAAAGAAGGCCAATAGAAACCGCAACTAAGCACCTTAGAAGTCGTTCTCACCCCGCCATGATGACCACCATAAGGAGAGGAATGACAAGCTTCCAAAATACTCAATTGTTCTTCTTTCGGGACACATCGGCGGATCACACCATCGGTGCAAATTTTAAACAAGTAGGGCTCATCCCAATAGTAATCCAAGCTATCCCACTTAAGCTTTTTCCTTTGGTTAGAAGAGAGCTCATACGGGACTATACCGGTCATAATATAATTGGCCACTTCGGCAAACCACGACATATTATGCATAGACATCGCAAGGAGTTGTTCATCCGAGAAAGCATCATTTATCTCAAGGTCGTCAGACGGCCTCCCTTCTTCCTCCAAGCGGGATAAGTGGTCGGCCACTTGATTTTCACTTCCTTTTCGGTCCACAATTTCTAGATCAAATTCCTAAAGAAGTAGCACCCATCTCATCAACCTCGCCTTTGAATCTTTCTTTTTCATCAAGTACCTAAGGGCGGTATGATCGGTATGGATAATTACCTTGGCCCCCATAAGGTATGGTCGGAACTTTTCCATGGCGAACACAATAGCTAGCAACTCCTTTTCGGTGACTGTATAGTTTCTTTGAGTTTCATTCATCGTCTTGCTTGAGTAGTACACCGGGTGGCACATCTTGTTGAGTCTTTGGCCAAGTACCGCACCTACCGCGACATCACTCGCGTCACACATAAGTTCAAAAGGCAATTCCCAATTAGGTGCGGTGATTATAGGAGTAGTTGTCAACTTTTGTTTCAATAACTCAAAAGATTCCATACACCTCTCATCGAAGATAAGCTTTGCATCCTTTTCCAATAATTTACAAAGCGGGTTCATAATTTTTTAGAAGTCTTTAATGAATCGCCGGTAAAACCCGGCGTGGCCCAAAAAACTCCTCACCCCTTTGACAGAAGTAGGGGGAGGGAGCCTTGAAATGACCTCTATTTTCGCCTTATCGACTTCAATTCCATGCCTTGAGATTTTGTGCCCCAATACAATACCCTCTTGCACCATGAAGTGACATTTCTCCCAGTTTAGTACAAGATTGGTTTCTTCACATGTTTTCAACACTTTGTCCAAGTTCATTAGGCATTCTTCAAAGGAGTCCCCCACCATGCTAAAATCGTCCATAAAGACCTCCAGATTATCCTTCACCATGTCGGTGAAGATTGCCATCATACATCTTTGGAAGGTTGTCGGAGCATTACAAAGTCCAAATGGCATTCTTGAGAAAGCGAATATGCCATACGGACATGTAAAGGTTGTCTTTTCCTGATCCTCCGGGGCAATGAGAATTTGATTGTACCCCGAATAGCTATCAAGGAAGCAATAATAATCTTGGCCTGCTAAACGATCAAGCATTTGGTCCAAGAATGGTAAGGAGAAATGATATTTTCTAGTGACCTTGTTGAGCTTTCTATAATCCATGCACACTCTCCAACCCGTGACTGTACGGGTAGGAATCAATTCATTATTGTAATTTGTGACGACCGTCATACCCCCTTTCTTTGGCACACATTGGACCGGAGAGGTCCATGAACTATCCGAGCTTGGGTAGACTACACCGGCATCCAACCACTTGATAACCTCTTTCTTCACTACCTCTTGCATAGCTTCATTCAATCTTCTTTGGTGTTCAAGAGACGGCCTTGCATCCTCCTCCAATATTATCTTGTGCATGCAAAAAGCGGGGCTTATAACCCGAATATCTTCCAAGGTCCATCCAATCGCCCGCTTGCGCTTTTGTAGCACCGTCAAAGTGGCGTCAACCTGCAAGTTAGTTAAGCAAGACAAAAGAATAACAGGTAAAGTGAAATTAGGACCCATGTATGCATACCTGAGGTGAGGAGGAAGTGGTTTTAACTCCAACACCAGTGGCTCCTCAATAGATGGCTTAGTTGGGGGAGTTTTTCGATTCTCAAGGTCCAATGATAACTTCCTAGGCTCATAAGAGTACGAGCCCATACCATGCAAAGCATTTACACATTCAATTCTCCCGGCATCATCATTAGCCTCCATGTTCAAAAGTACCGCTTCAAGTGGATCTTCAACATTAATCATTGCGCTTGTGTCATCCACTATCACTGCCGTGACAATGTCAACAAACGAGCACACTTCGGTGCTATTTGGTTGCCTCATAGACTTGCACACATGGAATACCACCTTTTCATCTCCAACACGGAAGGTCAATTCTCCCGCTTCCACATCAACCAAGGCCTTCCCCGTAGCTAGGAAAGGCCTTCCAAGAATTATAGGCACCTTGAAATCCACTTCGCAATCCAAAATCACGAAATCGGCCGGCAATATGAACTTATCAACACGAACAAGGACATCATCAATAATCCCCAAAGGCCGCTTCATTGACCGGTATGCCATTTGAAGCCTCATGGAAGTTGGACGAGGTTGTCCGATACCCAAAGTCTTGAAAACCGAATATGGCATGAGATTGATACTTGCCCCCAAATCACATAGGGCTTTTGCGAAATCGGCACTTCCAATGGTACATGGTATTGTGAATGCTCCGGGATCCTCTAGCTTTGGAGCCATGGAGTGTACAATGGAACTCACTTGGTGCGTCATCTTGATTGTCTCACACTCCATCGATCTCTTTTTAGTAACCAAGTCCTTCATGAACTTTGCATATCCCGGCATTTGTTCAAGTGCCTCCACCAAGGGCATATTTATAGTCAAACTCTTCATCATCTCAATGAATTTTTTAAACTGGTTGTCACCTTTTTGCTTGGCCAACCTTTGAGGATATGGCGGAGGAGGTCTAGGCAAGGGTTCCTTGGCTTTTGGCACCACCGGTTCGGGCATATCAATGACGTGTTCCCTAGACGGGTTCACGGCCTCTTGAGTCTCCTCCTCACCCTCATCAATTTCAATTCTCACATCATCACTCGTATTTGGTTTAACAATATCCTCAACTACCAACGGGATCTCATCATTTTGCAACTCTTCTTCATCAATCACGACTCGATTTCCTCTTGAGGCTTGCACATCACCGCCTCTTCCACTTCTCGTGGTCACCGCCATCACATGATTATTATGCCCACCCTTGGGGTTTACTATCGTATCACTTGGTAGAGCACCCTTTGGGCGAGTGTTGAGAGATTGCAAAATTTGCCCGAGTTGTACTTCCAAGTTACGGATTGAAGTGTTATGGGAGGCCAATTAAGCATAGGAGTCATTATTCTTCTTCATCATTTGCTCAAACATGTTCTCTATTCGACTCATGTCAATGCCCGACGAACTCGACCCTTGAGATTGAAACGGAGGCGGGTTGTTGGGTTGTTGATACACTGGGGGCCTTTGAAAGCCTTGCCCCCTATTACCTTGACCACCGTTATTGTTCCACCCACCTTGACCACCATTGTTGTTGTTCCAATTGTTGTTCCCGTTCCAATTACCTTGATTCCCCGAGTTATTGTTCCCCCAATTGCCTCCTTGATTGTTATTATAATTCCAATTGCCACCTTGTTGATTGCCCCAATTACCTTGGGGTCTCCATTGTTGATTCCCTTGACTACCTCTATTCCCTTGGAAGTTGTTGACATATTGGACTTCCTCACTTTGTTCATCATAGCACTCGTTTGAATAACCACTACCCTCATCATAGTTGTCACAATTTCCTTGAGGTTGTTGCCCTCTTTGCCTTCTTTTCATCATATTCACTCCTTCCATGGCATTGACTTGGCGTGGATTTTGAATTTGTTGAAGTTGCGCCTTAGCCAATTGGTTCATTGTTGTTGTGAGTTCGGCAATGGCTTGGCCGTGATCATGCAACTCCTTGTGCAAGTGTATAACATTAGGATCACCTTGAGGAACATTCGCCCGACTTTGCCATGCCGAAGAAGTATCGGCCACTTCATCAAGAACATCACAAGCTTCATTGTAAGGGAGCTTCATAAAATTGCCTCCCGCTAATTGATTCATAATACATTGGTTGGTTGTGTTGATGCCCCTATAGAATGTTTGTTGGATCATCACATTCGTCATATCATTATTTAGAAATTCTTTAACCATAGTTCTAAATCTCTCTCATATTTTGTGCAAGGGTTCCGTTGGCTTTTGTTTGAAAGCCAAAATTTCATCACGGATCGCTGCCATATGACTTGGAGAAAAGAACTTGGAAATGAATTTGTCTGCCAATTCATCCCATGTGGTGATAGAATGATTTGGTAACCTTTCCAACCAATATAGCGCTTTACCCCGAAGAGAAAATGGGAAAAGCCTCAATCTCAACGCATTCTCGGACACGTTTGTTTGTTTACTCCCCCAGCAAGTATCTACGAACCCCTTCAAGTGCTTGTATGCATTTTGGTCGGAGGCGCCCATAAAATACCCTCTTTGCTCGAGAAGCGTCAGCATAACATTAGTGATTTGAAAATTCCCCGCCCGGATTCGGGGAGGAACTATAGCACTTGCATAACCCTGGTTTGGAAGGACTCTTGGGGCTACTCTTGGTGGTGGCGGAGGAGGGTCTGGGATTTGGTCATTTGGATTTGCATTGGCATTCCTACCTCTCCGTGGTACTTGAGGTACCTAGAACTCATCTTGCTCAACATCATCAACCTCCTCACCCGCCAAGGCATTACCAAGAGGGTCATTTCTGTTTAGAGCCATGTGTACCTGATGGATCGACACAAATAAAGTTAGTAAAAAGAAGGAAAGAGAAGCAAAATACAAATCTAACTACACAAATAGTCAACACCGTAAGCTCCTCGGCAACGGCACCAAAAAGTGATCGCAGCGGACTCAACCTTAGGAAGAGTGGGCGCTAATATTTTTACCCAATAGTGGTATCGGAGTCAATTTTCATAGGGAGCTAGAAAAGGGAGTTGAGTAATTGCTTAGTCTAGAGATGCGTTTTGACTCATAATTGTACTTTTATCATATTTTGGGGTTTTATAATTATCAACTACGATTTAATAAATACTATTTAAAACTAAGTTATGCTAAAATATTGGTTATAGGTTGTATGCAAGATAGGGAAAAGCACTAGGGTCGTGACATTTACCTAGGTGGTCAACTAACGGGTAGAGATTCCTAATACAAGAATGATGATTATGGGGCTTATGCTATAACCGTTGCACTATTGCACTCACTCTCACACCTCTCGGTAGAGAGAATGATTTTGCCCAATTGACTTTCTCAGGACCATTTGGGTAGGCTGATATGCCCAAGCAACTTATGGTTCAAGTTGGGTAATTATTCGCTCGAGGTTTAACCCATTAATTAGGACTGCCATTCTCATGGGTCCATCCCATTCCTTGTTGGGTCAATTTTGGAGTCATAGACATTCTTTCTCAAGAAGAGTCAAGACCCACAAAGCTAGACTCAATGTTTGCAACCACCAAATCCTAATTAAACCATAAAATTAACCCAAATAGCAAACACCCAACATCATTCAAGCATTAAACAATCACACCCATTAGTTACCCATACTAGGGTTGAGCCACAACCCTAGCTAATGGGTTTAGCTAGATATAATAGGAATAGAAATTGAAGAAATAAGAGATAAAATCAACATATTAATTAACTACAAAGTTAATCTACAAGAATCTATGATAAAACAAGATGAAATTGCCCAAAATAGGCTAAAACTTGAGTCTCACGAGTGAATCAGCTATATCTGATACTCTCTCTCTCTACCTCAAAAAAAGTAAAATGTTCTATTTATTCTACACAGAAAAAATTGGACAAAAATACCCCTAAGGGTCTGGCGTGGACCGCGCACAAATATCGCGCGGCCGCGGAGGGCTCTTTGGTCTTCAGTGATGGTGTCTGAAATTGAGGTCGCAGACCGCGCACAAAGGTTACGCGGCCGCGTTAGCTGAGAGGCGCGGACCGCGTAGTACTTGGGCACGGCCACACTGGCTGAAAGGCGCGGACCGCGTAAAAAGGGTCGCGGCCGCGTGCAAGGCTTGACAAAAATCACCAGTCTCTAAACTTTCCTGCGCGGCCGCGTGGCAAATAAGTACGGTCCGCACAGGTCACCATGGGTTATTGCATTCTCTGAACTTTCCTGTGCGGCTGCGTTCCAAATAAGTGCGGTCCGCGCAGGTCACTTTTGTTCCCCACTTCACATGTCCTTTGACGCTTGGCAGATTTCACTCCTTTTTCGAGTCGATCTTTGACGTTTGTCATCTTGTCACTCAAACCTGCAATAAAGCGCAACTTGTAAGCTTTTTGGGACTAATTTATGGCAATTCATGCACAAAGCCTAGGCAAGAATGAGTATAAAATATGTAAAAATCACAGTTATTAGCCATCTCAACTCTACGGCCCACATTGACCGCCTCCTGAAAAGTGATCTCACTCCCGGCCTGAGCCACTGTACCCGGCTGATCTTCTACTGCTGGCTGAACTCCTGGAAGCAAACCCGCTCGAATGACACTCTCCACGAAGCATACCAATCGGACTAGAGCGTCCTGAAGAACTGGGATGGCAATGAACCCCTCTAAGACCTGAGCTGGGCCCACCGAAACTGCTGGGGCTGGAACCTACTCCTCCAAATCAACCTGAGGCTCCACCACTGGAGCTGCTGCTGGGGGCTCGGACTGTTACGCGGTAGAAGAGGAAGCACGCGTTCTCGCCATCTGCGGAGGAACAGAATAGAAATTCAATCGGTACTTGAAAAATAGAACCGCACGACAAGAAAGAACAAATGTGAAACTTTCCTTACTCTGTAGCCTCTGGGGGATAAATACAGACGTCTCTGTACCGATCCCTCAGACTCTTCCGTGTTTGTCCGTGAGTTGTGACACATATGTAACCTAGTGCTCTGATACCAACTTGTCACGACCCGAATTTCCTACCCTCGGGAGTCGTGATGGCGCCTACTAATAGGAGCTAGGCAAGCCAATTATCAATTACCTCTTTTAGCGAATATCGACATTTTTAACAATAATGAAGCATTTAACAATAATGTAAAAGTCTCAAATAAAATTTACTAAAAAAAATGCGAAAGTGTAACAATCCTCTACCCAAGACTGGTCTAACAATACTCATGAACGTCTAAAGAATACTAAATACAAGGTTTGAATGAAATATAAAACTGTCTGCTACGGTACAACGATAACAAATTGAATAAAATAGAAAGGACTCCGGGCCTGCGGACGTCAGCAAGGCTACCTCGATGTCCCTGGACTGAAAACTCGCTCCTCGAATGCTACTGCTACTCAAATGCTGCTCCAATACCTGGATCTGTGCAAAACGATGCACAGAGTGTAGCATCAGCACAACCGACCCCATGTGCTGGTAAGTGCCTGGCCTAACCCCGGCGAAGTAGTGACGAGGCTAGACTGGACTACCAAACAAACCTGTGCAGTTCAAAAATATATATACGCAATATAAGATAATACAAAAATTTAACAAGTCAAGAGGGAGGGGAGCATGCTGTAGGGGCTGTAGCAGTTAAGAATACAAGGTCAATAAATAAGGAATGAAACGGAACAACTACAGAGTCAACGAGAGTAATAAACAAAACATGGCACGGAATGTCCCTTCATGCATTAATAATCAAATCATGTCACGGAATGTTCCTTCGTGCATCAATAATCAAAACATGGTACGGGATGTCCCTTCGTGCATTAATAATCAAAAACATGGCACGGAATATTCCTTCGTGCATTAATAATCAAAACATGGCACAGAATATTCCTTTGTGCATTAATAATCAAAACATGGCACGGAATATTCCTTCGTGCATTAATAATCAAAATATGGCACGGAATGTTCCTTCGTGTATTAATAATCAAGACATGGCACGGAATGTTCCTTCGTGCATTAATAATTAAAACATGGCACGGAATGTTCCTTCGTGCATTAACATTTTCTCAGCACAAATCGTGCACGGCATCAACCTTGTACTTTATCACTCTTCCTCACCCAAGCAACAATCACAACCAATGGGGTGGGGGGGGGGTAGACAAAAAGTAATAGAAGTCCCGGCAAGGAAAAAATACAAGTAAACAGCTAAATCCCGGCAAGGGAACAACAATAATAACTTTCACATCCCCGCAAGGGAGATAATCACTATACGAATACAACCCAGTAAGGGGATAATCACGTTTCTTTCTATTTCTTTCATTTCTTACTCAACAATTACTTTAGCATTCGAGCCAACGCTCCAAAGAATTCACAAGTCATAATTCTTTCTCATACTCTTCACGCTATATAGAAATCATCAATTACACAAGGAAGAGTCACAAAAAAATTAAAATAAGCACAACTAAGGACTCACGGTCATGCTAGACACCAGTGTATAGATACTCGTCACCATGCCTATACACCGTACTCAATAATTAGCAATTAGCAAATAATACTCTAATCCTATTCCCTCAAGCCAAAGTTAGATCAAACACTTACCCCAAATGCTCTAAAGTCAACTCAAACCTCTAGTATAGCTTTACCCCTCAAATTCGGCTCCAACTCAGTCAAATCTATGAAATAACGACTTTACAATATTAATAATAGCTAAACAAACTAAACCCAATGCCAAAATATGAATTTCTAAGCTTTCTTTCCAAAAATTCCAAAATCGACCCCGGGCCCGCTTGGTCAAAACCCGAGGTTCGAACCAATTTCATTTCACACATTCCCTCACGAGCCCGGATATACAATTTATTTTCAAATTCGATCCCAAAATGAGGTTTAAATCAAAAAAAATTGAAAAACCCCAACTCGACCCTTTTCCCCCAATTTCAACCCTAGATTATATGATTTAGGCTTAGAAACTTACTAATTAATGATGGAAAAGCGAAGGAAATGAGGGGGGAATTACGTACCCAAGTGGCCTTGAAGAAAAGGGGCTTCAATGGCTTCCTAAAGCTTGGGGGAGAAGAGAGCTCGTGTGAAATTTGAGTAAAAACCCGCATGTACCTTTCTGTTTTTAATAAAAATGACTGGGGGATTTTTACTCTATGCGTTCACGACACTAGGGTCGCGTTCGCGATGAAGGGGAGGCTGGGTGCATCGCGTTCGCGATTGGGGGAACGCAAACGCGTAGAGTTAATTACTTGGGGCCTGAAATTTGTTATACGCGATGGCGTTGGAGTCACGCGAACACGGTGAAGGAAAATGAAATGTTATGCGTTCGCGGATGCTTAAATGCGAACGCGAAGAGGAAGTTTTCCCCAGGGTCAACTAATGCTATGCGAACGTGAGGACTATATCACGATCACGATAGAGGAAGTCACAAGGCAGTGCGAACGCGAGCCAAAGGCCGCGATCGCGAAGAGCAAAAGACTGTGCAAAAGTTGCAGCAAAATCTGATCCTCTTTCCTAAGTTTAAAACTCCCCGAACACCTCCAAAAACACTCCCGAGCCCTCGGGGCTCCTAACCAATCACACACACTAGCTCAACAACATCCCACGAACTTAACCGTGCGATCAAATCTCCAATATAACATCATAAACGAGGAATCCAACCTCAAAATCATCACTTTTTCATCAAACTTCATAAACTTCACATTTTAGATATTTAGGTCCGAAACACGTCAAATGACGTCCGATTTCGACAAAATTTCACAGAAAGCGCTTAAACCATATATAAGACTTGTACCGGGCGTCGGAACAAAAATACGAGCCCGATACCACAGTCTTTTAATTAATTTTTATTTCCATTTTCCTTAATAATTTCAGAAAAACAATTTCACAGAAAAATTCTTTTCTCGGGCTCTAGACCTCGGATTTCGACTCCGAGCACATGCCCGAGTCCCATATTTTTTTACGGACCCCTCCGGGGCCGTCAAATCACGGGTCCGGGTCCGTTTACCAAAATATTGACCGAAGTCAACTTTAATCATTTTAAAACCACATTTTGAAATATTTCACAGAATTTAACATATAATCTTTCCGGCTACGCGCCAGGATTGTGCACGCAAATCGAAGCAAGTAAAAATGAGGTTTTCAAGGCCTCGGAAGTGCGGAATGAAAGAAAAAACAGGTGATGGCCCTTTAGGTCGTCACATAGGGTTTAAATAAAAAAAGTTGTTGTCTTGCAGTTGTGTGATTCGTTTGCACTATCAAAAGATTAATTTGACTGTTAAGTCTATATCTTAAATAAAGATGAGTGGTAATTTACACAGAATTAAATAACGTACATGAGCCATTCATGCAAGGCACCTAAGTCACTAAATTTGGGAATTTTATTCTCTCCTTCTATTCTACTCCTTCTCCTTTTTTTTATTTAATTTATAAAGATCCTACACTTGATTTATTCGTTATGATATTGAGAGTTGAATTTGAAATATTCAAAATATGAAGTCCCTAACTGCAAAGGGAAATGTTATACTCTAATACATATTATCTGCTAATTTAAAAGAAATGAATAAAAAAATTGAGGAAATTTTTCTGTAATTGTACTGATAACGTATGCCTATATATATACAAAATTATCCTACTGTAAAATAACAAGTAACGAATATTCCTCTACACATGTACTACTCCTATTGCCTACTATGTAATAGAAAAACTTATTTTGTTCTTTGCCATGTGTGTGCATATGACCAGCACGTGACCTTAACTTATTAGAAGCTTCTCTATATACATCTGGTACAATTAAATCAGTACGGCTGAGACGGAGAGACTATGAGCCTCCATGATTGTTCCACGTGTAAGGTTAAAGTTAAACAATATAATCTCTTAGGGTTGTAATACAGAGATGTCCGAAAATCCGAAGTGTTTGTCTGAGAGCTTCTTTCATTCTCCTTCAACTCCTTTTGCCTATTTTCTCTTCTATGTGAGAATGATCGGAGAGTTTCTTTTCTTCATCATCCCCCCTCAAGCTGGAGGGAAGTGAAAAAAATCCCAACTTGTTCGTGATGTTGGTATGAGAAACCCCAGATAGGGGTTTAGTGAACAAATCGGGGATTTGGGATTTCGAGGGAACAAACAACATGGGGATTAAACCAGAGAGATATTTCTCTCGAACGAAATGTCAATCCAATTCCACATGTTTAGTTCGTTCATATCAAGGAATATGTATTGCCGCCTGGTTGAAATGGCGTATATTATTGTGACCGTACAGGTTGAAAGGATGCAGCTTCATATTCATATACCAGGCATCATGGCAAAGAAGTATACTTTTGGTGGTCTTGTAGAAAAGGTGACACCACTTGGTGTGCAAGAGATTCTCCTTATAGCAGTCATCAAAGCTTCTTTAACACTAGTTATACTAGTGTTGAGGTGTGAAAATTCAGTGTGTATATCCTTTGTCGAGACAGTTCTGAAGATACTTTTATTCGCGTTACATGTTGACTCTATGGATGGTGGAAGTCTGTACTGTGTTCTCATTCACAATTTGGTTGCATTCAGTGATGTTATCCAAAAATATAATTATGTATAGAAGAGGCAACCAACAAATTAGCAATTGATGGTTTATCAAAGAAATATTTTGTCTTTGTCCATGATGGTGGATTTACCGACTGGTGTTGGCATAAAACCATTGCACTGTTAGTGGAGGCTGGATTTAAGGTGACTAGGGTGGATGTAGCCGGTGTAAGCATTTATTTTTTTGACACAAATAGCATCACCAGTCTAACGCAGTATGCAAAGCCACCCATTGCTTTTCTTAGAACTAGTTTCTCGCACGTGTATACCGAATTATGAAATAGTATATACTTTATAAAATCACATTAATATTATTAAAATAAATATTTGAATAAATAAAAATACACAAAAGAATAAAATACAAATATGTGTAAATGATCAATTCGTCACATATTCCTAGGACCTGTAATGAATGATGCCAAAAATAATACACTTTGACCAACCTTTTCTCCTCTATTGATAAGGCTCCAATCCATCTTGCAAATCTAGACTCAATATTATGTGTGGTAAAGAAAATACAAAAGGTTGACAAAGCATTCATTTAGCACAAGTATCTCTAGAACATGCATCAAATTGAACACTCTTATGGTAGAGCTAAGCATATCCAAAATCAAGAAATAGCATCTCTCCAAATGAAGTAGCAATTACTTGGCTCAAAAGAAAACCATGAAACTAATAGATCTAAAGATTAATGACTAACTAATTAATGTTTTCTTCCATTCAAGCCTTCTCAATTGCACATATACTTCAGTTGGAAATCAGTTACACAAGAAGTTAAAAGTACTAAGTATAAGGCAAAAAATTAAGATTATTATGATTGAAATATCTTTCCTAGTAAATGAAGATGTCTACAATATGTTTTAGGAGCTAATACAACTATCACTATTAAATGCTTAGCTGATGAAACCTTTATGCATTTACCCTTAGCTAGAATTTCCAAAAAAATTACTCCATAGTCCACCATATAGCTTTAAATTCTGCAAGCAACCAATTGATTATCAAAAATATTTACCAAGCCATAACACTACATACATAGGGTGTAAAATAAATTACTTTATCAATATCTAATGCACTATCATTAAGCATAAAGTATCGGCAATACCTGTATCGGCCAGAGGCATTAATGTCTCGAAAAATATCATAGTTCATTTAGAATGCTACAACACTGGGCATCCATAGGGTTCAGCCTCTTTCATGTCCTTCTCCCCCTTCATATTATTCTTATTGCTATCCTCAATCCCTTTATCCGACCTTATTCCTTCATCCACAAAAGAAATTCAAGTGAAATATTTATAAGTAGTTTATAATATTCCCATTCGTAAAGCCATATAATTTTGCTTGTCAGTTGAAGACTAATTACTTTATTATGTCTTGGTACTTTATTTCGTTTCCCAAGTGCAGTCCTTCCTCATTGTTTCTCTAGATCATTCTGAAAAATTCAGTAAATCTTTTCTCTTTTTTTTTTCTATTATTTATGTGAACAAGAAACTGTAAAGTGTGGTAAGAGAATGACATGAATTACCAGATCCCGGATGCAAAAAGAATGAACAAAAAAAACCAGAGTAGTATTGCACAAAAGAGAAGTATGGTGTATGTTCTACCAAGAACAGCCACCAACGTGAATAATGCATACCCTATATTGATTTTCGAAGAACCATTATATAATGGCGTAGAGGTGATGGAATAGTTGTGACTATTAACATTGAAAATAAAAAGCACATCAGCTATTTATATGCTTTAATCAGCTACAGGTGAAAACTTTTCAGTTTTAGTAACTAATGAACCGAACGTACAACCAAGAAATCATGCCTAATAATATAGTAACTTGATCTATGATACAAAAACAATGTAATTTAGAACTTGTATATGAAAATCCCATGCTTTTTGTAGAAAAAGACAGTGGCCCTCATTTTTTTCCTTTTTTAATAATATAAATAAAGATAAAGACACAAAATTTCAATACAATAAGTGATGAACTAAACATAACAACTACAGATAATGCAAAACACCATATTAACTTCATCTTTTATGGAAAACACTGTTATCCCAGATGTACAGTGAAGAGGAATAAAGGACAGTGCAATAACATGGTTTAATACAGTTAAAATATTTTTATTTAATAATTCCCAGAAAAAAAAAGAATAAAAATTTTATATAACTTGACCTGCTTGAAGATAAAGACGCAAACTTCCTAATCGACAAAAAACGGCAATAAAACAAAAACCAAAAATCCAATAATTATCAAAAGTCTAAGCAGCAATCACAGACCACAAGAATTTATGGACTGGTTTGAGAGAATTATCCCTAATTGAACTTACAAAAAAGTTTAGCGAGACCGACAAAAAATCGATTTGAGGTCTTTGCTTTACTTCGTCGGATAACCTTCACAAAGAGTAAAGAAACACATAAATTGCTAGAATTAGTACATGTGCACCTGCATGGATATGAAGGTCTGAATATTGTTCTTGCCTATATTTGGTACAGTTTGCAGAAGAGTTTTTTGGTCTCAAAATTTAGAAAAGAAGCCAATTCGGAACATTATCATGGGGAAGACACTTAAACGATGCAATGCTTGGGAATTTTGAAAGAGGGGATTGTTCAGACAAGCGCGTATATGTAGGTATTATTAAAAATTAAAATAAATTTAATTAGACAGGGGTAATTTCGTAATTTAAGTTTCAACTTAAGAGCCTCCTGCTTTTAATATATTGCAGATAGATGCTTGCTGATGGAGAGAAGGTGATTTTGGTGGGACATGAATTTGATGGTGCCGGCATATCATTTGCAATGGAGCTCTTTCTTGCTAAAGATTCAAAAGCAACATTTGTTACTGTAGCAAATATGCAGAGGCTCATCTTGTTCTTTAGCCTTAGAGAATACTTTGGTATGGAGAAAATTGGTAGCAGGTTTTCTACTAACATTTTTCATAACCTGAACCTTGAGGACAAGGTTCTTATTGACGGTGGGGGTATTGTTATAAATAGACCCATTATTGATTATGTTATTGGATTAGAAGTTAAAATATTTGGACCAGTTGCTAAATTGAGCAAAACCCAACGTGTGATGTGGGATCCAGGTTGAGACAAAACTGGTGAGCTGAAAAGAATACAAGGCTTATATATAGCAGGAGGGTGTAGGGAGTAGAGTATGGAAATACTGAGTCTTTTCTTTGATTTGATTTAGCTCTTGTTGGAGCACTCTGGAACCTCCATCTATTCTTGTTTTCCTTTTCAGTTCCTTCGTTTTAGTTCCCTTTCCTTTTTAGTTCATTTTTCAGGGGAATTTTCGTTCCTATGCCATATAGAAAATTATATTACCAAATATGTTCATAGTTTACATATTACCCGCCATACTAATAGTATTTCTACAAAATATAGACAATTCATTAAATAAGAAATCATTCTAGATGCAGGCTTCCTTATTTCGGCATGCTAATATTGGGGAATTAAATATTCTTCCAGATATTTTACAACGCAAATCACGCATTAAGAATTATCGGCTGTTTCGTTTCAAAATATAGCGACTCTGTTTTTGCGATACACTATGTTTCATCATTTTTTCTAATTTCACAAATAAAAAATGACTAAATCTTTTACAATTCTTCTGCAACAAATGCAATTATGTCCAAAATCCCAATTATGCTATACAACTGAATGGGAATTGGGATAGCTATGGGAGATTTAGAGAATTTCGAATTTGGATTTTCAAAAATCATTATTTGTTTATATTGGGTGTTGTTGCAAATAATTAGGAATATGTTTTGGAGTTTATATCTCAATTTTGAGGGATTTTGATGAAGATTAAACTTGGTTTTGGTTGAGTTTCAAATTTAAACTCGAAAAAGAAGAAGAAGACATGACATACATTATATTACAGAAATTGTAGAAAAATTATTGAAAAATTATAGAAAAATTATATTCTGTTGTTCATTTATTTTTCTTTTATTTATTTAACTATTATATAAAAGTTAAAAAAATAAAAACTTAGGATTACATCTGCTATGTATAACTGTTCGCGACTTCAATATGTAATTGAGTATCACCAATGAGAACACAATTGCATGTTTGTGTTGTTACATTTTATATCAAATTATGGTTGTATATAAATGTCCTACACTTTATCTATATTTTATCTACAAATAAATTACATGTCAGAATAAATATATATCAGTATGGATTTTCATAATATCTACAAAATTTCTCCATTTATTCTACAATAAAACTACATATCATTTGAAAAATTAATATGAAAATACAGAATTTCAATGTTTCTACAAATTATCTACAAAATTTCTACAAATTGTTCATAACAGAATTTATCTTTATTTTCATACATATTCGTGTGGAACACTAAAGTTACTTGATATGCCAACATCTCACGTTATAGAGGAATAATACTTATCTATAATTTTCTATAACTTCCACACATTATTTTTACCCAGTTAAATACAACTACAATAACATAAAACTTACATACAAAATTTATACGATATGTCTTTTGTATATTTTGTATCTGATTTATACATAGTAAAAATAAATTTCATACAACTAATTATATATTATACAACTTATCTACGAATTGTCTACAATTTTCGTACATTATTTCTACTAAGTTATATACAACTACAATATAATACTACTTAAATATAATTTTTACACAAATGTTGTTCAACTTTCATACAATAGTTAAATTAATTAAAAGAAAATAATAGAATACATTTTTCTATAATTTCTGCAATATAATATATGACATGTCGTCTTCTTCTTCTTCTTCATCATCTTCTTCATCTTCTTCTTCATCTTCTTCGTCTTCTTCTTCTCCTTCTTCTTCCTTCTTCTTCCTTCTCCTCCTTCTCCTTCTTCTCCTTCTTCTCCTTCTCCTGCTTCTCCTTCTTCTTCTTCTTCTCCTTCTTCTGCTTCTTCTTCTTCTCCTCCTTCTCCTTCTCCTCCTTCTCCTTCTCCTGCTTTTCCTTCTTCTTCTCCTTCTCCTTCTCCTTCTCCTGCTCCTGCTCCTGCTGCTTCTGCTTCTCCTTCTCCTTCTCCTGCTCCTTCTCCTTCTCCTTCTCCTTCTTCTTCTTCTTCTTCCAAGTCTAATCTTCACCAAAATCCCTAAAAATTGAGATATAAACTCCAAACCATATTACCAATTATTTGCAACAACACCTAATCCAAACAAATAATATTTTTGAAAACCCAAATTTGAATTCAAAGCTTTAAAACTTTTTAATGGTTGTCAATAGTGGAGGGGTTACAGATTTTTGCTGGTTTTAAAAGAGGAAATCGTGGGTGTGGTTTGATACGCGAGTGAGGTGGTGAGATTTGGAGAGAGAAACTTGAGGGAGTGAAAATATATGATTGAGTAAAATTAGAAGACTAATTAATACCACTAAAATCCTAAAATAGTACATAAATGGTAATCAGGTATATAGAAGGTAATTATATTAAAAGTTAAGTATGGAGGGTAATATAATTTACTATATCGCATAGGTATGTAAAAATTCCTTCCTTGTATCCGATATTGTTTGTCCTTGGAACCAATCTCTATCTTCTTCGGTAAATATGGATCCATTACAAATTCACATTGCGGCTAACCCAGTGTTCCATAAGCGGACAAAACATATCGAAATAGATTGCCACTTTATCCGCAACACATTTAGTCACAAACCATTATCACTAAATCAATTTCTTGACAAAATCAGTTGGCGGACATCTTCACCAAAGCTCTTGAACAAGATCATTTCCACCACCTACTTGGCAAGTTGGACAATTCCAATCTCCATGCTCCAACTTGAGGTGGAGTATTGGAGGATCTTTTGTTTCCATGTGTCTTTGAGTCAATCTCAATATCTAATTAATCGTCATAATCATAGGGATTATTGTCATGCTGTAATTGATTGTAATAGCTTACAATTAGGAGTAACATTAGGCGTTTTAGTTGTATATAAACATGTGTACTACAGCCGTGAAACATACAAGAAACATTTTATTACCTTCTCCTTTTGTTTTTACATTGAAATAAAATCTTCAACGGTTTAAACCTTTGTCCATCGGACTTTCCTACTAAAAATTATGAGCATTTTGAAGGGTATTCGATAGGAGAAAGAGGAAACTTTGATCACGATTTGCCATAGGTCTATAAAATTGCAACTTTATGAAGAGACAATTAGAAAGGCATGTAGCTAGGGCTTTCCTAGGGGTCCTAACTATGGGTTCGTTTATGATGATTATTTATGATAAGTAAATGATTTTGATAAAGTTGGTTTGTGGTTGGAGTGACCATAAATAAAGAACCCTAAATTAAAGTGGTTATATATTAGTAATGGTGCTTGGTAGAGAACAAACGTATAGTGTTTGTGTGTTGAAAAAATTAGAAACTTTATGATTCTAATCCCATGATTAACCCTTAAAACTTATGAAATAGGACGGGTGGAATTGATATACAGCAACTGCTTTGAAATGGAGAGTTGGGGTTGGCTACTTGAACAGTTGAACTCAACAAAAGTTATGTAACAATGGAGGTTATTGTGGCATTGGAAAGAATTGGAGCTTACTTTACACATGTTGGGATGTATTCTCCGGTGTGTGTCACCTAGATCGTTAGAGTATTATGAGAATCGACGCCTGCAATTAGCTTCTTCTTGTGTGTGCGTCTCCGAGTTCGTAAGAGTAAGCAAATCGAGCCTGCACCATCACTTCATCATCACCATACTGGTTATGACAGATCAACTTTCATTACTCTGCTCTGTATGACTGGAAATACTTGATTTGTTACTAGAAAATGAAAGTTGATTTGTTAGCAGACGAAACCATGTCTCTCTTTCTGCTAATTTCTTTTTCTTACTCTCTATCCCAATTTATGTGGCACAAAAACGTCTTTGACTATGAGTAGGGGGTGGAGACGTGCACAATAATTAAAGGACGAAAGCACAATTGTCTTTGCATGTTGATGAAATAGTCCAACTATATAGTTAGCACAATTCACCTATACATAATCACCATTTATAGCTAATGTAAGTATCTGTTATCCCATAACTTGCTGGAGCAGTTACTTGAGTTGACTTCATCGTCATAGTCGTGTTGTCTGAGCCAACTCTTGTCACCCAATTGCGCAGGATATAAGTCCTTTAAGTCTTATGACACTTTTTGCATGTCTATGCGTATCTAGCTTTAGATGATTGTGTTAAGGTACCATCAATATCCAATTTATTACTTGTGTTCAAATGCTGTCTAAGCTCATTGGAACAGAGTGAATCCTGCATGAAACATCCCAAAATCCCGAAATTCTGCTATTAGTTTCCGAGAGCACTTGTCTGCAATAAAGGAGATTCTTTATTCCTATTTTTAATTTGGGCTTAAGTTGGATGGGCTTCATGCAAAGGTGGAGTCCCTCCTTCCTCTCCTGGAAGGGGAAAAATCTGCTCTGGATTTGGCGGTCCATTCATTTGTGGAGGAGGAAGGTTATCACGTGGACTTTGTGGACAATCCATATGTCCTGAAACTGCATCTCTCAGTTCAATATTGTTCTTGAATGTATGGCTACTAAAGTCTTTTCTGTCAAAATTTCTAGCCAAGATTCTGATTCTTTCGTGGAACGAATGATTGGATCGACTTATGATGTGCCAATGATCGCGCATGAACGTTGTTAGAAAGATGAGGAGAGCAAAAATTGCAGCAATTCCAGCTATGACAAAGAGTCCCCAGAAGCTGTCAAGGCCAAGACTGTTGGAGTGAAGTGACGTGCTAGAATCTGAACAAATCGGTTGTCCAAACCATGCTTTTTCTATTTGTACCAACTTTTCACCTTCTGTTACACTCAAGACTGCTTTTGAAACATCATGTAATAGAGGAGATCCTATTGGGAATGCCTGTATGAAAATCATAATCATAACATTAGGGACCGGAAAGGGAGCCTTGCCGTATCTGGTAAAGTTGCTGCCATGTGATCAGGAGGTTACGGGTTCGAGCCGTGGAAACAGCCTCCTGCAGAAATGCAAGGTAAGGCTGCGTACGATAGACCCTTGTGATCCAGCCCTTCTTCTGATCCCACGCATAGCGGGAGCTTAGTGCACCTGGCGGGAGCTTAGGGACCAGATGAAAATCAAAAGAAAATGATTGTCAAGACAAAAAAGGAGTTACTTACAAAACCAAAGCCATCGCTCTTATACATAGGTCCAACCATGGTATATTTCGAGCAATACGGAGTTGCTTGCAAAAGCTTCAGATAAGGAATCTCATCAAAAGCAGCAGCAATACCACCCTTTGCACTTCCTTTAGAGAGTAAATCAATACATTCATCTGAAGTGTTGTATTGCTTTAGCCTGTCCTCATCAAAGTTGTTCTTTATTAGAAGTTCTTTAACAAAAGAACCTTGTTGGTAGCCCACATACTCCTTATTCTTCTGAAGTTCTTTTATATCTGTAACAGTTGGCTGGAGGTTTTCAACTGTTAATGTTGAGGTAAGACTTGCTGTGTAACTTGAAGTCAATATGAGTACTACTAGGAACCAGATGATCAACACAAACCTAGCCAAATTGCTTACTATCTTCTCCTCTGCAGTATCAAGAATCAAACAAAAGAAAATTCAGAATAGAAGTTTGAATTATATATAGTGATTACATATTCCTTACTTTCCCCATATACTCCCTCTATTTCACTTTAAAAAGCGGCGTTTGACCGAGAAGTTTATGAAAGAAAAAGACTTCTGGCACGTTTAGAACTTGTGGTCTTAAACACATACATCATGGCATTTCTATGGCTACACGAGCATGCCATTAAAGGTAAATGGATATTTTAAAATTTTACAAATGTACTATACTTTCCAGCAGTGACGGAGGTAGAATTCCCGCTAAGGGGGTTTCAAAAAGAAAAAAGTTAAAATAAATTGTAGTTAGTGGGAATTGAATCAATGACGTTACAAAAATTTTGAACCCCCTTAATCATAAGCGATGCTTTTGGACTGTTGGGCTGTGTCAAGCGGATTCAAAACATAATATATTGAGATAAAAAATAGATTTTGCTTTATATATACAGTGTAATTGTTTTGTGACTTGAATTAGGGTGAATCCCCTTTCGGCCCCCTAAATCCGCCCCTCTTTTCGGAACTGAGAAAAATGGAAAGAGTATCAAATAAAATGAAATTAAGGAGGAGGAAAAAGTAAGTACTCTGTGCAAAGACCATAGATGCAAAGGAGAACCAAAAGATCATGCCAACTTGGTGAGAAGGAGGTCCTCTAAATTCTTCATTAACTCTATGTTCAAGTAACCAAATGACAAAACCAATGAAAACAAAAAAACAGAAACTTGTTAACCACAGCTCCCAAGTCAATGGCTTCAAGAATACCCATGCTTTATTTCTGTTGCTATCTTTGATTGGCACCATCATCGTCACTCCAGATTCTGTGTATGGTAATGTGAAATCAACATATTGCAACCTATTTGATCTAATGGTAGCATCCCCTACAACAGCATCAAAGTTCTGTTCATTGGTTAATGTTAGAATCATAGAAAAGTACACACACACACATATATGTATGCAAGAAATATATTTCACTTCTAGAAACAAGACGTTTTTCCAACGGACGTTCCCGTTCAACTCCATCGGTATTTTCAATGGACTTTGGAGATTAAACTCGCCATGTGATCAAGAGGTCACGGGTTTAATCCGTGTAAACAGCCTCTTAGCAGAAATGCAGGGCAAGGCTGCGCACAACAGACCCTTGAGGCCTAGCCCTTCTTCAGACCATACGCATAGCGGGAGGTTCGTGCACTGGGCTTCCCTTTGTAAATTAAACTCGACGAGCAATGAGTCTTGTCTTTGTTGAAAATGTAGGAAAAAGAAATTAAGAGATTTACCCCAAGAAATACTTGACGAACAAGATCATCGTAACTTTCAGTAGTCTTTGCACCAGGAGGTGCATAGGGAACAAATTCATAAGGAAAAGAATAATTTAATTCTGACATCACTGCATCAAAAACATCAATGCAGTAACCAGTAACTGTTGTTGTGTTAGTAGTAAAATCTCTCGTAACTTTCACAAATTCACTGAAACCATCCTTCACTGGAACTCCAATCTTCAATTTCTTCCCATTTGTTGGAATTACCCAACCTTTGGGAATAAAAGTAGTGTCACCAGGCCATATAATAGACCCAAAATTCTCCTTAGAAATGGAATATCCACTTCTCAAATTCAATTTTTTAACAATCCCATTTTCTTTTGTCCAAAAACCAATTCCTTTTGCACCATTACCAATCACATTTATAATCTGATAAGCTGGTGACTGTAATTGCCCATCAACGAGTTGAAAATCTCCGCTAAGTCCTTTGAAAGTAGTGTTTAGTATAGCTTGAAGAAGCTTCGAACCATCTTTGGAAACTCCAATAGTTTCAAGATCTGTTGCATTTCCTGAAAGTTTTATAGAGGTTCAAAATCAAATCATTTTTTAATAACTCAAAACACGCCCAAGTTCAACAAGACCAGTCAAGTTTGACTCAACATGTACCTGAAATATTTAGCTTCTGAAAAGGTGCTCCAGTGATTCTTGATTTCTCCACTGCCATGGCTAGGGCAGTGGCTGAATCATAAGCCCATAGTCCAAACACATTCAATTCTGCATTAAGAGTTGTTGGATTTTCTTGTTGAAACTTCAATTTCCATCTAGTAGTGAAACTCTCAAGCCTTTTATTTCTCGGGACATGGGGTTTCACTCCAATAACTCCATGCATGGATTCAATAGCTGAAGAATCCATAGAAGTAAGTTCATCTGTCATAGCATCTGTAATAATCCAAACATACCCTTCACTCATCATTCCAAGTTCTTTGGCCATAGTAAAAATTTTGACACCAAGTGAAGTTGTCATATGCACAACAAAAACCCGAGTTTGCATACTCATTAACTTGTAAAGTTCGGAAGTTATCTGATCATCACTGGCGAATTCAGGAATAACACTTCGATAAGGGATACGTGCATTGATTTTTTCAAATGCATCCGCCAAGAATGGTATAATTCCTTCTCCAAATTGATTGTCAATGTATATAGGGACAACTTCTCTCCATCCAAAAGATTGGATAATGGAACTAATGGTTTGAACTTGAGAGGAATCACTTAGAGTGGCACGAATGAAATATGGACTACGAAATGATGAGAGGGAAGGACTTGTAGCTGAAAATGAGATGATGGGTACCTGAGCTTTCTCTCCTAAACCAATTATGAAATCAGCTTGCATTGATGATGTTGGTCCTATTATGGCTTCCACTTCAACATTCTTCAATACGTCAATTGCTGCATTAGTTTACAGAGAATGCAAGAATCAACGAAAGTATGTGACAGCAACAACGTCCCTCTGAATTCACATAATTCCATGCACTAATTAGTCAACATAATTCTATGCACTAATAGTACAAAAAGTATTTACACAATCCGATTAATTAGTTAATCTATAACGACATGTAATTCTTCTTATCAAGTCTGATATGGTGACCGCGAAAATAGAGTACACTTAACCTACTCTAACGACAAATTACTCGTAAGAAATTCGTAAATATATACGAAACTTACCTGCTGCTGCAGCGGCAACAACGTCTCCCTTTGAATCACGGGTATGGAGAACCAGTCTGGTCTTATAATCAGAGCCATGATTAGAGCTATAAAAATCAGATAAAGCCATAGAGATACAGCTTAATCCCATTTTTCCAACCCATGCATCCATGTCCATCACAACTCCAACATTTATGGGAACTGTTTTTCTTTTTTGTGCCATGGCCATTTTCATGGAGAAAAGTATTCCTAAACATAGGAAAAAGAAAGAGAAAGAGGAAATGAAAGAAGAGAATGAGAAAAAGACTTTGCAGGTTTTCTTTCTCATCTTGACAAAAGATGCGTTTGAGTATGATTATTTGGACAGTTTTGTGTTTAATATATATAGATATATTTGAGTACTACTATTCATTATGGCATTTTAATAATTAGCTCACCTAGCTACGAGTTTTAGGAATAATTCTTGGGGTTATCTTAAATTAGTGTTGGTAGAGCTTCGATACGACAAGGATTCGGCAGAACCCAATGGCTTTATATCATATATTTGTCTTAAGAAATTTATTGAATAGGTGCAAATTCTTAATTTAGAAACTAGTAACATAAAAAAGTTAGAATTTCAAATTCAGTTACTTCAAATCCGGGCACCGCCTCTTGGTACTGAGACAGAATTTAATTTCTTGTGATGCCTATGTAGCTTTCAGATGCATAGTATATTTCCTTCGTTTAAATTTATGTGATGCATTTTCTTTGAACACAAAGCTTAAAGAGAAAAAACTTCTTTTAACATATACTATTAAAAGTTTACTTGGTAAAAGCCAAAACATTGATCCAGAATTCGAAGAAAGTGACAGGAGAAGAAAACTAGACTATATATTGAATAAAAACGTAGTACAAATTAAAGTGACTGAGATATTATTAAGTCAACTGAGAATGGGTTGAACAAATGTAGATAATGTTAAGTTAAAGCCAGGAATTTGAATAATCAACTATTACTGTTGAGTCGAGTTGTATTCATTGACTATCACAATCTCCAAATGATGCGTAAGGGGACAACATCATAGAAAAGGACTTGGCCAATTAAATCAAACAACGTACTATATTTTGGTGAATATATTTTTCAGTTTTGGATTAATAATTAACCTAATACTTTTGGGAACTTTACACAAATAGCATGTTGGATTCACTACTTACATTTTTTTTATCGGTATAAATAGATTATAAAAACAAGCATAGCAACCACTCAAATTGAAAAAAAATAAAATTGAAACCATAATTCTTTCTTAATTTCTTAAAATATTTTAAAATATATAGGTCGCTTGTCAACCAAAATAAAGTAGCAAACATGACTGCTCAACTTGTTCAGTTTTGAAGAGAATTTTTCTTTGACTTTTATTGCATTTCGTTTTCAAAATCCTGAGTTCACTTTCTGTAAAACTCAGGTAGGGCTGTAAGGGTATACATAGACTGAATTGATTCGAATTTTTTAATTATCAAACCAAATTGATGGTGTCGGGTTTTTACAATTACTAGTCTTAGGGTATGGGCTTTGCGCGTGTACAATATATCATGGATATATAAGTTTAAAAGAATTAAGTAATCGTGTTAAATAATTTATTTGAGTTATTGAAATTATTGAAAAAGATCTAAGCTCCTAAAAAATATAAATACTGATCCAATTTAGCTAGTTCAATAAATAAAGAAATTATGTCTCACATATGCATTGTTGTAATTTCTTGGGACATATTTGGATATCTTATGAAAATTATTGCTATTTTTGTTACCTAATCAATTTTGCTCTATTTTTTTTTATTTCTTTCATTGTCAATGCTCTTCCATGGAAATAAATTTGATGTACCACAAGAGATTTATCAACTTAGAAAATAATTTTACTGATATGATAATTTTAAAAAAAAATTAGATTGAATTATTTTGCTAATTACTCTACCCTTTCTAGTTTATATGGATCTTTTCGCTTTTCAAGAACTAATTTGACTATTTTTTGAAGCTAAATTGGATTAGAATAACTCAATACTTTAAAGTTAATATTTAGATATTCAAAACTTATACGAGAAATGCTATAAGTTGCAATTTTTCTTGTATCAATATGATTAAAAAAATTAGAATTTTGGTCAAAGTTTATATAGTTCTTGAAAAACTATTTTACATAAACTGAAACCAAGAGAGTAATTAATCAAAGACTTAATTATTTTTTCTCAATTTTAAAAAGAAATAGATTTTTTTCCCATTGCGGCTTCGTACTTTTGTAATAATGTAAAAGATATAGATAATTCTTAAACTCCTTTCCTACTCGAATAATATTTTTCTATCAATTTTTGTATAATATTCAAAATCTACATTCACTAATTTAAAAAATACTTAATTGAGTATAAACCTCTCACTTTATAGAAATGATAAGTTACAAAAGCTTCCCCTTAGAATTCTAAATGCCCTATAAGAAGAATAAATGTCAAACACTTCACTGAAATTAGAGTTAGTAAACGTAAGAAGAAAAAACGCAATAATCCTATTTATTCAAGACAATTTTTTTTTTTAATTTCCTGAATATTACTAGGATTTTTTATGTAATTCAAATAAGGAAAGCTTTAATAACCAAGATTTTAGCTAATTTCAAAGTTCTAAATATTAGAAAAATAGCTAAATTATCATTTTGTCTAATATAAAATCTATTTTTAAAGGGTAAAAAAGACGAACGATATTTCACTAAGGGTCTTCGTGCTTTTAATATAGTATAGATACAGATAGATATACCAAACCAAACCAACAAAGTCGGGTTTTTTAATGTCGGTTTTTTTTTTTCCGGATTTTCGGATTTTTTCCGGTATAGTCTTTATAGCACAAAATATGTAACTTTTGCTCCAAATATATATTTTAGTCCTAGTAAGATACAACTACATAATGTATTTTTCAAGAAAATAATAGAATAATATGAGATAAGTCATAGCATTATATATTTAAAAATTCAATAACAAAGATAATAAAATTGCATAAAGCAAATATTGTTAATTAATAAGCCATAATAAAAATTAACATAATCTAAAAATACTATGTAGGTCATGCTAAATGAGTATAGCTAATAAGTACTATTAATTACGTAACTAAGCACTAAAGAAAAAGATAAACTAAGTTATGCATTTTTATTATAAACCAATGTAAAATTAAAAAATAGATATCCAACACTATCATCATTCTTAGCGTTGAATTGAATTTTGTTTTAGCATTAATATTAATTTGAAATTTAATTTGTTTGATTTACTAAATTTATGGGCTATAAATTTATTTACCACTTAAGAATATTAAGTCCAAACTTAAAATAATACGTTAAAAGATAAAACTGTAAAAAAGTTTAAAAGATATTTATAAATTATATTACAATAAATATTTATATGTATAAAATATTTATTTTAATTGTATAAATGTACTATCGGATTTATTTGATTTCGTTTTGACTTTTTTTTAGTTAAAAATTAAATCAAACCAATTATGGTTGGATTTTTTTCTAATACCAAACCACAATTGATTTCTTTTTTTGTTTGATTCGAATTATTGATTTGATGCAGTTTATCGGTTTTTATTGTATACCCCTTAACTCAGGATATGTTCGTCATTAATCAAAATGGAGACATTTTCTAAACTAACTATGATATTGTTATGTTTATTCCCCTAATAAGAGTACTTTTGAACAATTCCACAGATCCTAGCTAGTTTCTGGTCTAGCTAATAAGAATTATATAACGTACATGAGCCATTTATGCAAAGCACATAAGTCGCTATAACGTGGGAATTTTATTCTCTCCTACTCTTTTCTTTCTTCTTTTTCTATTTAATTTGTAATTTGTAAAGATCCCACCTTTATTTATTTAGTAAGATATTGAGAATTGACTTTGAAATATTCACAATTTGAAGTCCCTAACAGCAAAGGGAAATGTTATACCGTAATTTATATATTATCTGCTAATTACAGGTTAGCTCAAGAATTAGTTAATAGTACTTGCTCGATGACCTTTCCAGAAATAAAATAATAAAACAATAAAATCAATTAAAAGATTGCATTCAGCTATTCAAATCACAGCTCATAAGAGCCAAGAAATATTGTTTAATTAAAAGTCAATACCAAATACCAATTGGGTGCATGTAAATTTTAGCCCCTGATTGGCAGTGCTAAAAGCAAGAATCCATTGCATCCAATTTTATGCAATTTTGAATTAATGTTTGGGTAATGTTCTGCATGTTCCAGTGGAAGATATTTTATCAGAATTTGTTTACGAAAATGCTTTAGAATTTTTTAAAAAGAGATTCCTCTAAATTTATCACCATAAATATCTAGCTTTGATAATATTATATGAAGTACTAGGTGGAAAAAATAAGTAGAAATGACACCAGGTAGCCACTCTAAAGGGCTGCGGTTTAGGAATTAGCCATTGTATCCTCAATTTCAGTTTTTCAGTTCAAATTTTCAGGGTAAAAATGTCCTGAGTTATCCTAAAGTTAAGATTTTTAGGACAAATAAGTAATAGACTAATCTCTAAATAGCATCCCTAAGAATGACTATATATGCACTTGCGCCAAAAAATAATAAACAGATACTATTAAGGGCCACTTTCTTGGTTTCTTTTGGGTAATAAGGGTTAATAATAGGAAAAATTATGCAATACACCAAATATTTACACTGTATTTATTATTCATACCTATATTTTCAGCAAATTTGCAATTCATAGCTGTATTTGAATCTTATAGTAAATCCATGAAATAAAAGATTAATTGTTTTGAACTGAAACAAAAGAGCACAAACTCTCGTAGCTCAGTTGGTTAGAGCGCCTAATAGGTAGCAAAGGTATTGAATTCGATTTTTAACAAGAATATTTTATTTTTCTGTATTTTTGTATTTCGCCTTAGTTGTATTCGTTGCACGAACAAATACAGTCGATACATATTGTATCCTTTGTATACACTCCTATATACAGTCGATACAAGTTGTATCCATTGTATACGCCTTTGTATTTCGCATTGGTTACAGTTGTATTCGTAGCAACAAATGATATAGTTGACACAAGATGTATTCGTGGCACGTTTGAATACAAGTGATATAAGTTAGTAACAATTGAATAGTAACTACGAATGATAATCACACAAATTATAATTACTAGACTCTAAATTATAGTGATTTATGAAAATTCCTCTTAGTAATATTAAACTAGAAAATAGCAGTCATTACAAACTAGTAGAAGTGTAATAAAGAATCTCAAGTTTTCAAGTCTAACCTAATAATAACAATACTAGCTGAAATAATTCTAACAAAAAATGTTCTTCCTCTCCTTTATTTACGAAGATAGCTAACTCAATAAACAGAGGCGGAACAAGTGAATTAATTTGCATATTACTAGCTTTGGCCTGCTTCGTACCTTCCTTAGCCAACAAATATGCAACTTCATATCCTTCCTAGTCAAAGGACCTTCAATAAGAGCTCTTAAAAGGGGTGAATTTGGAATCCAACGCATATACCAAATATCAATACTAGTTCTATTTCCAACTGTCCACTTTAAACCTTTACTATAATAGACTAGTCAATCAAACATAGTATAAATTTAATTCTACTTCTTATCCCATCTTATTCTATTAAACTTGAGATTATTTTATCCGGCTCTCAGGTAAAATAAATTAATCCAGAGAATAATTTTAGTGCAATAATCCGAAAATAAATTAGTCCGCTTACTAAACGACCCTTTAGGCTTTACTGAGGGTTCCAGTAAATCAAGTGGAACTTGGTTTTGGTGTCATTTATACGTTCAGATGAAATTGCATTAAGTTTTATCAATGAGGTTGAGAGTCTTTAAAGAAAATTGGATATATTGCATGACACGATTTGGAATGTATTGGGAGATAGTAAGTAAGAGTAATTTAGTCTTTTTCAACTTACTATTAGTTAGACACGTGAGGAGAGGGTGTTTATATACCCACACATGATGTATTTCAGGTACATAATAACATATATACGATCAATAAGTTTAGTTCTCCTTCTTTCTACTTTCTCTCTTTAAATTCTCTCTTAGATTCCATCTCTTGCTTCAATGCATGTTCTTAGATCTTGATTCATAACTTAAACTGCAGATTATATTATGGTATCAAAGCAGCCAATTTTGGAATTGGATTGAAGATCTCACAATTTTCGTTTGGCAGCCATTGTTACAGCTTGAACTTGGACAACCATGGAAGAAACAGAGAATCTTCGAATTGATCATAATCATCCATTTTACTCGAGAGAATTGAACACTCATGGTGCATTCTTGATTGATATTAAGCTCACAGGTCTGAAAAATTACTGGCTATGGAGTCGAGCCATGCGTACAACTTTGTTGATTAAGAACAAACTAAGGTTTACAGAAGAAACTTGTTTGAAGAGTTCATAAAAAGGAGAATCAACAAATCAACGGGAAAGATGCAACACAATGGTCCTCTCTTGAATAGGATAGACTGTTACAACCGAATTTCAACATAGTAGCATTTATGCTTCCAATGCAATGCGGTATGGAATGAATTAAAAGAGCGATTCGACAAGTCGAACCTCACCCAGACGTATTGATTTTGGAAGGCGATTGGCTCATTGACACATGGTATTGATTTGGTAACTTCTTATTACTCTAAAATTAAGGATTTGTGAGATGAAATGGACCTACTAGTAGCATCACCAGGTTGTAATTGTGAGAAAACTGGACATTTTATTGAGCAATTTAAGAATCTGAGGTTATTGCGATTCCTTGTTGCCTTGAATGAAAGTGGTTAGAATAGTCATGTAAGTAGTAATAAATAACCTAATCTAATATGTATTAGGAGTAGGACATCTTATGTACATTATATGGCTCATTGTATCATGTATAACATATGAAAATAATATTAATAATATTTTCTCCCGTGCTTTTTCACATGGTATCAGAGAAACTAGTGATAAATCCCCGTTATGAAGTTTTCAGCGAGTCCGGGACAGTCACCGTGCCTTTTTTCCAGTGACTTTCAGGCTCTTTTTTTGCGAAATCCCTTCTCCGATGGTTTTTTTACGGAAAATAATACCACCAGCAGGTGCGGATTTCTCAGGCAACCAAAACCCCATAAAACCACACTAGCAGAACTCTTCCACGTGCTATCACGCGCCTCCAGATCTTTTGACACCGGCGGCGCGTTAGACCCACGCGCCGACGCGTGCACAGAGTTTCATTCATTTTTTGAAAAAATAATTTCAGAATAGTTAGGTCGTGTACCGATTCTGACCCCACCCATACTGTTTTTATTTGATTCTGACCACTTTGAGTTTTCTCGACGACTACACTGATTTTTTTTCCCGGCAGCTACAGTAATTTTCCGGCAAAAACAGTATTTCCTTCATCTGTTTCAGTGAGTTTTCAATTGATTTCTTTTGTTATTTGGTGATAATTCTATTGACCTTACTTCAATCCAACGATGTTTTTGGGAGTCGATGCCTTCGGGTCTAAAAACTTGGGTTTTGGCAGTTCCGATGTTATGATTACCTCAGAATCTTTAATGGAAAGTTCAAACTACTTAGCTTGGGCTTCGTCTTTCGAGTTGTGGTGTAAAGATCAAGGTGTTCAAGATCATCTAATCACGAAGACTAGTGAAGGAGATGCAAAGGCTAAAGCACTTTGGGAGAAGATCAATGCTCAATTATGCAGTATTCTGTGGCGGTCTATTGATTCCAAGTTGATGTTCTTGTTTCGTCCATTCCAGACATGTTATTATGTTTGGGAAAAGGCTCGCACTTTATTCACTAATGACATATCTTGTTTTTATGATGTGATATCGCGGATGAAAAATTTAAAGAAACATGAACTAGATATGTCTACTTACTTGGGATAAGTAGAGGCAGTCATGGAGGAATTTGAGAAGTTAATGCTAGTTTCTGCTAGTGTTGAAAAGCAGCAAGAACGGTGTACAAAAGATGTTTCTAGTTCTTACTGTTGCTGGTCTTCCTAATGGTCTTGACTTAGTACACGATCAGATTTTTGCTTGTCCGACTGTCTCCACAGTTGATAAATTATTCTCTTGATTACTTCGCCTTGCTGTAGCACAAAGTCACCAAGTGATCTCATCATAGAGACTTGACTCATCTGTTCTCGCATCCCAGATAGTGGAAAATCGACCATCTCATACAATGGAGAATAGATGAGGAGGAGGTCATTTTGGAAGATCTAGACCCAAGTGCTCTTATTGTCATAAACTTGGACACACGCGTGACATGTCTATTCTTTACATGGTCGCCCACCCGAAAATTCTTATGTTGCTCAGATCGAGACTATAGGTAACTAGGGATTTTCTTTATCTGAAGGGGATTATAATGAGTTCCTTCAGTATCAAGCAAGTAAGCAGACATCTCTACAACTAGCCTCTGTTGCTCAGATTGATACTTCTATTGCTGGTAATTCTTTTGCTTGTGTTTTCCAGTCTAGTACTCTTAGATAATGGGTTGTGGACTCAACCACTTTTGATCATATCTTTGGTAATAAATCACTTTTGTCAAATATTGCATATTCACAGTCTCTTCCCACTGTTACTTTAGCCAATGGGTCTCAAACTAAAGCAAAAGGAGTTGGACAAGCGAATCCCCTACCCTCTATCACTCTACATTCCGTTCTTTATCTCCCTGGTTGTCCTTTTAATCTTGCATTTTGTTAGTCATTTGACTCGTGCCCTCCATTATGGTATATACTTTATTAATGATTCTTTTATTATGCAGGACCGCAGTACGGGACAGATGACTTGTGATGACCCAAAGGGTCATCACCCGTTTCCTCATTCGTTCCACGCTTCCAAGGCCTTGAAAACCTCACTTTTATTTACCTCAATTTGCGTGTGCATTCTGGACGTGTAGCTGGAAGGCTTAAATATGAATTCTGTGTGAAAAATAATGAATTTTGATATTAATATAGTTAAAGTTGACTTCGGTCAACATTTTTGGTAAACTGACCTGGACCCGTGATTTGACGGTCCCGGAGAGTCCGTAGAAAAATATGGGACTTGGGCACATGCCCGAAATCGAATTCTGAGGTCCCAGGTCCGAGGAATGAATTTTTCCATGAAATTATTTTCTAAAAATGTTTAAGGAAAATAAAAATAAAATTTGATCAAAAAGTGATGGTATCGGGCTTATATTTTTGTTCCGACACCCGTTACAAGTCTTAAATATGTGTTAAGCGCTATCTGTAAAGTTTGGTTGAAAACGGACGTCGTATGACGTGTTTCAGACTATAAGTTCCAAATTTGAATGTTTATGAAACTTAGAAGAAAATCATGTGTTTTGATTCTTGATTCTATGTATGTGAAGTTATTTTGGCGATTTGATCGCGCGAGTAAGTCCGTAGGATGTTTTTCTCGAGGCTCGAGTGAGTTTTGGATAGGTGTCGAGTTGTTTTTCTTAAACTTTGGGCTTCAGATTTTGCTACAGGTGCTTCAAACCTGCAGGCTCGCAAATGCGAGTATCACAAATGCGAAGTCTGCTTCGCAAATGCGAAGCTAGCCAGGTCCGCCTGGGATCGCAAAAGCGAAGTGTTTTTCGCAAATGCGGACGTCGTAATTGCGAGCAAAATCCCGCAAATGTGAAGACTGGGCACCTGGGCAGGGTTCGCAAATGCAAACGCTTTTCTCACATTTGCCAAGTCTAGTGGGTTCGCAATTGCGAACCCAGGTTCGCAATTGCGAACCCAGGTTCGCAATTCCCATATCTGCAACCTGCAATTTTCATACTTAGACGATTTTTAAACCTCATTTTTCATATCTTTCAAACCCAAACACCCATTGGCGATTTTTCAAGAACCCTTCCTCCTCCAATCCATCTGTAAGTTGATTTTCGCTTAATTTCTTCAATCTCTAACATCATTTATCATGTTTTCATCTTAAAATCAAGGTTTTTCATGGGTGAAAATGGGGATTTTGGGTAGAACCTAGGTTTTCTTAAAATAGGGGATTTGGACCTCAATTTGGGGTCCGATTTCAAAATAAATCATAGATACGAATTCGTGGGGGAATGGGTAACCGAGTTTTGGTTCGGACCTCGGGTTTTAAAAACATGGGCCCAGGGGCTTTTTGAGAATTTTTGAGTAAAACTTTGGAAAATTCATTTTTATGCATTCAAGTTGATTCAATTAGCATTTGTTGATACACTCAAGTAAATTGTGACTAGATTCGAGCAGTTTTGTGGTGAATTCGAGGGGTAAAGCTATACTAGAGGCTTGAGTGGATTTTTGGAGCATTTGAGGTAAGTGTTTGATCTAACTTTGGCTTGAGGAAATAGGATTAGAATGTTATTAATAGTTAATTCCTAAACGATCAAGTATGATGTATAGGCATGGTGACGAGTATCTATACACCGGTGTCTAGCATGACCGTGAGTCTTTATTGGTACTTGTTTTGGAATACTTTGGGACTCTTCCAAGCTAATTAATGATTGTCTATATAATGTGAAGAGTTTGAGGATTAATTATGAATTGTGATTTCTCTAGAGTGTTGGCTCACATGATAAAAATACTATCGAGTAAGAAACGAAAGAATTGGAAAGAGATGTGATTATCTCCCTTGCCGGGACGAGTAAGTTGTTGTCGTTGCTCCCTTGCCGCGATTTAGTTGTTTAAATGTGTTTTTCCCTTGCCGAGACATTTCTTGTTATTATTTATTTCCCTCGCCCGTTTGGTTGTGATTGCTGTTTGGGTGAGGAAGAGTGATGATGCACGAAGGGTCATTCTGTGCCATTTTTAATTATATTTGCACGAAGGGTCATTCCGTGCCATTTTTATTTATATTTGCACGAAGGGTCATTCCGTGCCATTGTTGATTATATTTGCACGAAGGGACATTCCGTGCCATTGTTGATTATATTATGCACGAAGGGACATTCCGTGCCATTATTGATTATATTATGCATGAAGGGTCATTCCGTGCCAATGTTTGATTATATTCGCACGAAGGATCATTCCATGCCATGAAATGAGAGTTATGTGAGGAAATCACGAAGGGTGATGCCGTGCATTTTACTTGATTGCTTTGGGTGAGGACGAGAGTAAAAACACGAAGGTTGATGTCGTGCAACTGTTGGATTTCTTGTCTCTGTTAATTATTGTTGTGCCCTGTTTCTCATTTAAGTTGATGACTTTTATATCCGGATTGTACTCCCCCATAGCATGTTTCCCTCCTTTTTAACTGTTTGGTTTTGGTGTTCTTTCCTTTTATTGCACACATATATATATATATTAAACTGCACAGGTTGATTGGTGGTCCTGTCTAGCCTCGTCACTACTTCGTCGGGGTTAGGCCAGACACTTACCAACACATTGGGTCGGTTGTTCTGATGCTACACTTCTGTGCTTTTTGCACAAATCACGGTACTGGAGCAGCTTTTGGACCACAGCAGTAGCACATTGAGTGGGAGCTGACTTCAGTCCAGGGACTACGAGGTAGCCTAACTGGCTTTCGCAGGCCGGAGTCCCTTTCCATATTTTCTGTTTGTTTTCATTGTACCGAGACAGACACGATGTATTTTTCTATTAAGACTTGTTTGTAGCATTCATTAGTAGTCCGTGAGATAGCGACTCTAGTCTTGGGTAGTGAAATGTTAAGCTTCTGGATTTTTGGTTTCCAGTTATTTATGCTATGAAAGACTTTCGCTTTTATTTAAAGGTTTATTATTGTTATTACTGTTGTATTGTGATCCGAAAAGGTTTTAATGCTTGGCTTGCCTAGCTCCGACAGTAGGCGCCATCACGACTCCCGATGGTGGAAAATCTGGGTCGTGATAAGTTGGTATCAGAGCCCTAGGTTACATAGGTCTCACTACTCACAGACAAACTTGGTAGAGTCTGAGGGATCGGTATGGAGACGTCTGTATCTATCCCCCGAAGGCTACGGAGTTAGGAAAAGTTTCACTTTTGTTCTTTCTTGTCGTGCGATTCTGTTCCTCAAATACTGATTGTCTTTCTACTTTGTTCTTTCGCAGATGGTGAGAACGCGCGCTTTCTCTTCTACCGTGCATCAGCCCGAGCCCCCAGCAGCAGCTCCTACATGGGGCAGAGGCCGAGGCCGTGCTAAAGGCCGAGGTAGGGGCAGAGTTCAGCCCTGGGCAGCAGTCCCAGAGGTGGAGCCTCATGTTGACTATGATGAGGAGGTTCCAACCCCAACAGCTCCAGTCGGCCCAGCTCAGGTCTCAGGAGGGGTCATGGTCACCCCAGATCTTCAGGATGCTCTAGTTAGATTGGCATGCTTTATGGAGAGTGTCACCAGAGCGGGTTTGCTGCCAGTAGCACCAGCCACTTCTCAGGCTGGGGGAGGGGTTCAGACTCCTGATACACGTACTCCTGAGCAGGTAGCTCCCCAGGCTCATGTCCTAGTGGTTCAGCCAGCTGTGGCAGCTCAGCCAGGTAATACAGCTCAGGCCGGCGATGGAGCGGCTATGTCTTCAGATGCTTTGTGGAGACTTGATCGGTTCTCCAAGCTCTTCACCACCATATTCAGCGGTTCTTCATCAGAGGATCCACAGGATTTCCTATTCAGCTGTCATGAGATCCTTAGGACCATGGGTATAGTGGAGACCGATGGGGTCGATTTTGCCGCCTTCCGGCTTGCAGGATCCGCCAAGACTTGGTGGAGGGATTTTTGCCTATCTAGACCAGCAGGGTCTCCAGATTTGACATGGGATCAGTTCGCGGGGTTGTTTTTGGAGAAAATCCTCCCAGTCACTCAGCAGGAGGCACTTCGCAGGCAGTTTGAGCGCCTCCAACAGAGCTCCATGACAGTTACACAGTATGAGACTCGATTTGTTGACTTGGCACGCCATACTATTGTGATACTCCCCACAGAGCGAGAGAGGGTCCGAAGATTTATTGATGGACTGATTCAGCCGATCCATCTCCAGATGGCTATGGGAGTAGGTAGTGATATATCCTTTCAGGAGGCGGCCAATGCGACCCATAGAGTTGAGATGGCCCTCTCAGGGGAGGTGGTCAGATGTCGGATAAGAGGCCTCGTCATTCTGGTAGGTTCAGTGGTACCTCATCTGGAGGTAGGGATTCCTATGGTAGAGTTCATTTACCGAGGCCCTTTCAGTCAGCGCTCCAGGTTTCTCATGGTATTCCAGGCAGCGGTGGTTCTCAGTAGTACTATTCAGATCAGCAGCCTATCAGTGCACCCACTTCAGAGCTTCAGGGGAGGACATTCAGGTTGACAGGTCCAGCAGTCGTAGCAGCCGAGGTCTTGTTATGGTTGTGGTGACCCCGGTCACATTGTCAGGTTTTGCCCTCGAGCCTCGGGCAGCTCTCAGTAGCAGGGTCCTCGCTACATGATTCAAGCATCAGGTGATCCACAGCTCGCCCATCCGGCTAGAGCGGGGGTAGGGATCATAGAGGTGGAGGTAGAGACCGTAGAGGTGGAGCTCGGACCAGCAGAGGAAGAGGTCAGCCAGTAGCCGATCGTCCTAGAGACATGGTTCAGGGAGGTGGGGCCTGTGAGCATGTGATTTTTGCCCTAAGCAAATTATTCCCAAAATTCAAACAAAACAATTTCCTTATTATTTTACAATTTTTGTGATTGTTGCATTTTATCTGTGCATTTTAATTCATATGAAAAATACAAAAGAAAATACATTTGGCATTTGTTTAGGTTTTAATTTCACATTTTAGGATTAATTAGTAGTTAAGTTACTTAAAAGAATATAAAGAAAATAACAAAAAATGGTCCTTTTGCATTTTAGTTTAAATTTGTAATTAGTTCATGTTTAAATTAGGAGTTAGTGTAATGGAAAATTAGGAAATATGGTTTTTAGTGTTCATTTGGTTTTTGATTTTTAATTTTGCATTTCATAAAAATTAGAAAATTTAGATAATGAATAAAAAGTAAATACAAAATGAAAAGAAAAAAAACATTAAAGAAAAGAAGGCTGTTCGAATTGGGCCCATTTTATTCGAGTATCCCCAGCCCAAATATACACCCAAACACGTTCAAATGGTCCAACCCATTCCCTGACCCAGTCCGGCTAAGAAGTTACCCCAAACAATGTCGTTTCTTTACTTTCAATCCTGGCCGTCGAGGTTGATTAGATCAACGGCCAGGAACTGAGGATCAAATGATATATATATGTCCGAATCGTCCCCACCCCTCTCTCTCAAACCCTATCGTCTTCCTCGACTCCCTCTCTCACAGAAACCCTACCGGCGCCGCCCTAATTCCCCACCACCGGCGATAGCAGCGTCGATACAAATGACTCCCAAAATCACACCCTAGATTCCCCTTTCCTTCCTCTCTCCAAATCCATACTTCTTTTCCCTCGAATCACAGCTTAAACCCTCGAATCTTAGATCAAATAAACTCCGGCCAAAGTGACACCTTTCCCAAACACCACCAAATTTACACCACAAGATTGCCTCCATGTCCTCTATCAAACCCCCTTAACCCCGTCCCTCGAATCCTGCCAGAACTGTTCGAATACCAATTTTAGTTTTCTCGGCCAAAACCCTAGTTGCACCAAATCTTCCCAAATTGATACCACAGGGTCCTTGGACCTTCTCCATGAAGAATTCACGGTCAAATACCTTCAAATCCCATCGAATCGTTCGAATCTTGATTTTTGAAAAAACAGCCAATAAGTTCTTTAGAGGCTCTTAGCATTTCTGTTATAGTTAATTAGTTGTATAATTAGTCGGAGTCTAATTTTGTGTGTTTATGTTTTTATCTGATTTAATTGGTATCACAGTAGTTAATTATCTAATAGAATCTAGTTCATCCTGTTCCAAATCTTAGTTTGATTATCGTTCTTGATTGATTAGCTTTAAATTAGTAGGTGTCTTTTAAACTTTTTGATTTAGTTCAATCTTTTCTTTTAATTCTGTTAGATTAATTGTTAATAATAGTTTACTTCAGATTTCATGATAGTTCTAGGTGAATAGAGTTATTCAAATAGGTGTGACAGCTCTGGCGACTCTGCTGGGGACACAAACCCAGTACTTCGGTTCAGGGTTTAAGAATTCGAGCTTAGAATAATTGTCGTGTTTGGCTTTATCTGATTTTCCTACATGTTTCCTGCTAAATGTGCTAAATGCTTTACCGGTTTGATATTATTTGAACTGTATATATAAACTATGCCGAAACCCTTCTCTTCTCACCTCCGGGGATGTGCTTACTGGTTGAGACTCCCTATTCTGTTAGTGTCATACCTTGAAATAAGAAAGAGGCCGGACAAGTTACTAAGCCGGACGATCCCGCAGGTACCCGGTACGTAGCCCCCTCCTCAACTCGAGTTTTCCGCTCGGGTACACAGTCTAGAACACATACCCAGGTTTTGAACCTAGAATAACTTGACTTCATGCCGGATCCCTAGTAGGAGCGCTTATTTACAACACGTGCATGTGACTTAGGGGACTCGACACAGGGGTTGGGTCCGTCTAGGACATGTAACCAGATATGAAAATACCACCATGATGCATTTTACGTGTTGCATCTATTTGTCTCGGACTCGCGTGCTGACCGGCTTGAATTGGGAAAAAGGAAAAGAAATAATAGTGTAGAGAGTTGATTACATGATTTGGCAAAAACCTATGTCCAAGTAATGCTGAAACTCTGCCGGATTTTTGAGAAAATAAGAGGAGTGTTTGGTGTCAATGGAAAAGGAAAACAAAAATTTTTTTTTTTAATTTGTTCTATGTGCCAATTGAAAAGTAAAACAAAGAGTTTTTTTTAGACATAGTTTATGTCATTTGCCAATGAAGAAAAAACAAAAGAATTTTATTTTCAATTGTTGGAAAGAAAATACAAAAAGAGTTTTGTTTTCGAAAATTGCTAGTTTACATGCCCGAACTACGGTGGTTTGATTCTCACCGGATGTGAGATACGTAGGCAACCCTCATCGGGTCCAACCATCCCTTTTGCAAAAATAGCCAAAAATATCAAAAAGTTTAATTTTTATCCAATAAGTCGGGTGACACCGTTCTTGTTCAAAAATAAGCCGAATGTCCCCAAAAGGGCACTGGAAGGCTATTTTTGCAAGAGCAGCCACCTTGAGTCATTTTAAAACGGTCTGCGAGTACATCCTTAAATCTTCACCTGAAGTGATGAAAGGCCGTATTTGTAAAACCGGGTTTGTGTTGAAATTAGAAATTTGAATGAAAAGAATAGTGTCAGTTTTGCTTTTAGGACAAAATAAGTGATTAAATCACCTTAATAAATGTGCAGGATGAGCACGACTCAGAATGAACCTTTCTCAATCATGAATAAAATCCCGTTGGAGTTGCGTCTATGGTGGAACGATTTGGGCAAAGAAGGACAGGGCGAGGTCAACAAATATTTGAAAGAGCTTACTGGTTTATTGGAAATTGCGCCTCAAGGGGACATCATTAGAGCTTTGGTCACATGTTGGGACCCGACACACAATGTGTTCCATTTCTCAGACTTCGAGCTTACCCCAACACTAGAGGAAATGGCTGGGTACATCAGAAAAGATGAGGTTCCTTTAAAAGACAAATACTTAGTAGCCCTGAGAACTATAGCCGTGCACAGATTTTTAGATTCTCTGAAGATACGTAGGACGATTCACAATACAGATCTGGTAAATGGTTTTTGCACCCTACACTTCATATACCATAGATATGGCCACATCGGGGGGTTCAATAGCCCGGAAAGCAAGATATGTAGTAATGGAAACTGCCAAATATGGGAGGAGCATAGGCGTGTCGCTTTTATGGTGGTGTTTCTGGGGCTTGTGGTATTTCCAAGGAAAGACGGAAACATTGACATAAAAATAGCCGGGGTCGTCAGTACTCTAATGACTCAAGCCAAAAGCACTCTCGCACCTATGATATTGGTCGAAATCTTACGCGCTCTTACAACCTGCAAAGCCGGGGGAAATTTCTTTGAGGGGTGCAATATACTTCTGCAAATGTGGATAACCGAGCATCTGTGCCATGGTCCTCAGTTCTTGAGTTATGGGTCTTCAGAGAAAACATGCATAGAAAAGTTTTATACAAGGATTAAAGAGGTCTATCTGCCTGAAGGATTCACGGGTTGGATGACATATTTCCGGTCTCTCACCGCTAGTCAAATAGAGTGGACGCCTGGATGGTTGCCTATTGATGAAATCATATATATGCCAGCAGCAAGGCCACACTTCCTCTTAATGGGTCTCAAGAGCATTCAACCTTATGCCCCGTATCGGGTTTTAAGGTAGCTCGGAAGGTGCCAGATAGTGCCGAAAGACGGCGACCTTAATGCTCAGGTAGTTGAGATTATCCCTGACGGACAGTTTCCTGAAGCAAGAGTCTGCCAGATCTGGAATGAATGCCAATACTTAAAAGCAGATACTTGCATGCAGGATCGGGCCAAAGGCGAAGTGTCGCCGGAATACCTTGCTTGGTATAGGAGAGAATATGAGCATGAGAGACCAACCAAAAGACCTCACATCCAGGAGTTTACCGAAGCATCACAAGAACAGTGGGCCTGGTTAGCCAAAGAAAATGAATACAGAGCCAAAATAGGAGTATTGGAAAAGCAGGTCCAAGACCTTAAGTTTGAAAATAGCGTACAGGCTGCGACCGACGAGGGTGAGAAAAAGAGATTGGCTAAGGAGAATGAGGCCTTACGAGCCCAAATCCAAAAGATGAAAATGGCTGCCAAAAATCCGGTCAGGAGCGCCAAAGACGCAAAACTTATAGAAAACCTACGGCAAAGAGTGGATGACTACAGTTTTGACCTCAATAAAGTGGAAAGAGAATTAGCCGAGGTTCGAAAGCAGTTGGCTAAAAATGCGGAAGAACGAGCCCGCATGGTCAAGCAGTTAAGGGAAGAATATGATAATGAGGTCGCAGGATTAAAGAAAAGGGTCATCACCACAGAAAACAAAATGATCAAACAGGCAAAAGAGTTCAAGGTTGAGAGGGAGCATTGTTATACATCATTAGCACAATTAGAAATGGACCTGCAACAACTCCAGGAGTGAAATCAACAGATTTTGGAAGCCAGGGCCGAACAAATAGGGCGGTTGCTTCAAGAAAAAGGCGTAATTAGAGAAAGAATCCTAGATATTGCTCATTACGTCACCAGAAAATGCCAAATGTGCGAGAATATGACTCAGACTACCTTCTTTGCCTCAGTGATGATATTTGTGAAATAGATAATGAGTGACCTGGACAGACTCCAAGGGGAACTTGCACATAGGCCCTCGGCGAGACTGAACGATGTCCTGCAGGCACCAGGAGCTTTAATGTATTCATGATTGTCATTAGAGTCTGTATTTTCTTTCACTAGAGTTTGTCAGTTATCTGAGTCTACACTTTCTTTTCGAGTCAGTCTACACTTTCATTTTAAAGTGGAATAATTGTTGTTGGAGTTTGTAGCCCGTCTTGTCATTTAGATTCTGTTAGTTGTCTTAATGCGTCAGTTTTGAGTCCTTGTAATTGAAATGCATGCTATTAGCTAAATTGCAAATTCCAAAAACATTTTTCTATTTATTACATTTGATCTGATTCAGGCATGGTCACTATGCGTAGGCAATCTCTATAGGATCCGACCATAGCCATATAAAAAGGGGATAGACAGTAAGAATAAAAAGACAATGAAAAGACGAGCGGAGCGATAAAAGATAAAACGGGAGACAAAAAGAGAAACAAAAGAGAAGGGAAAATCTGCAACAAAGAAACAATGGCAAAATAAAAGAAACAAGGCAAGGATAAAAGAAAGACGTCACAGTTGAGAATAAATAAAGTCGGGATGACGCAAGCAGTCGAGCAAATACATTCTAGAAACCGTTAACTGCCTAGGTGCATTCATGCCCCAAATGTGCGGTTATCTATTTGATTATGACCTAACCGCTAACAACGTTGTTGTTGATGATGAGTCCAGACAGGCGGTTCAGTTGACTGGCATTCTAGCAACCCATCCATACAACACCCGCTCTAAAGATAAGTCAAAAATGGTCAACCAAGAGTTAGAAGCAAGCATCATCGACCCATCTAGGGAGGAAGAAGTTATGGATGTCAACGCCATGAAAGAGGAGATGTATAAATTGAAGCAACAGATGGCCGAAATGTACAAGGCTTGGGCAAAGGGACACCCACTACCAGCTTATCCTGCTAACCCTGCCTACATCCCACCACTAGCTCAACCACAAGATCCTCCTACAGTGAACTCCTCTCCGGCCTACCCCACCTACCAGCAATACTACGCAACTACTTCCCAAACACCACCACCTCCACCACCCAAACAAATCCCATGCCCTCCACCTCCGACCACTCCCATGTTTGTGGCTCCTCCACCCGCCACATTACAGAGATCTTCTAGTGAACCCCTGTTTCAAACCCAGGAAACCTACTATTACCCACCGAAACCCATATTCAAACTGCCAGAACCATATCCTTACACTCCCCGTCTGGATATCTCAGCTGAAGAAGAGAAGCCTCCTAAAAACCATGAGCAGGAAGAAATGATACGAAAGGTGAAAAGCTTGGAACAATCGTTCAGAAATATACAAGGTCTAGGAGGACAGGTGAGTGTCGCTTACAAGGACTTGTGCTTGTTTCCTGATATCCAATTGCCCGCGGGATTCAATTTACCAAAACTTGATCTGTATGATGAACATGGTGACTCAGTAGCCCATCTGCGGGGATTTTGCAGCAAAATGAGAGGCACTGGGGGAAGGGATGAGTTATTAATGCCATACTTTAGTCAAAGTCTCAGTGGTGCTGCTTTGGAATGGTACACGCGGCAAGATAATGCTCGATGGTACACATGGGATGATTTGGCCCAGGCATTCGCAGGCCATTTTTAGTACAACTTAGAGATCATCCCGGACCGGCTGTCATTGACATAAATTGAGAAGAAGCCAGGGGAAAGCTTCAGAGAGTACGGTTTTCGGTGGAGAGAACAGGCCGCCAGAGTTGATCCTCTGATGAAGGAAGGCGAGATGGTCGATTATTTTCTGCAGGCTTTGGAGCGTACTTATTATGGTCATCTGGTGTCGGCAGTTGGGAAAACATTTAATGAGGTAGTAAAAATGGGAAGCATGGTGGAAGAGGGCCTCAAGACTAACAAAATTATGAGCTATTCAGTGATTAAAGCAACTACCCCGGCCATCCAGAGCGGCACTGGAGGGGTATTGGGCAAGAAGAAAAAAGAAGATGTTACAGTAGTAGAATTGAGAGCATGGTCCAGGGGTCCATCACCATATTATCACCAACCACGCCCCCATCCCCAAACCTACCCACATAACCCATATGGCCCGCCAAAACACTATTACCCACCTCCCGCCCCCACTTCTCAGTTCACCATGCCCAAATATACCCTCAACCTCAGGCGCCATGGCGTGCACCCACCACACAAAATACTTACCATACTCAAAATACATACCCACCTCCGCGGGCCTACAAAAACCCCACTGGACCCGATTTTTGACCTAACCTTGCTTCTAAAAATGACAGGCTGTAGAAGAAGAAAACTTTCACTTCCTTAGGAGAATCTTACACCAGTTTATACCACTGATTGAGACAATTGGGCATGTTAAGTCCGGTTGAACCCAAAATACCAAATCCTCCCCCAAGGAACCTGGACCATTAGGTGAATTGCGAGTATTGCTCGGATGCCCCGGGGCATGATACAGAGAAGTGCTGGCATTTGAAAAAAGCCATCCAGGAGCTTATTAATACCCGCCGAATTAAGGTGCAGGCTCCAGAGACTCCTAACATCACTCAGAATCCATTGCCAACCAATCATGAGATTCATATGATTGAGTTAGTGCAAAAGGGGGAATCTAAGATGCCATCACAAAACCGTGATGATGATCAAAACTAGTGAAGCTAGGTCACACGAGAAACCAACCAATGGGCGAGAATTGAACAAGGAGGTGATAAAGAAGGAACCATTGAACAGTGATGCAGTAAAACAAAAACCAGTCAAAGCGATGGCACCGGGAGTTGTTGCCAAGCCCGTTGTAATCGTGAAAGGGGCCCACACGGAGCCGGTTATCATTAAACTAGTGACTCATCTACCCATAGTCAGTGAAAAGGCCGTCCCATGGAATTACGGCCGAGTGACTGTGACTTACAAAGGGAAGGAAGTTAAAGAAGAAGTTTGTGAAACCATGGGCTGACTTGTTCAGGGAGATGCTTTGCCCCTGAAGAGCTGAGAAAGGTTAAAGCAGGCAAAGACAATCCGGCATCAGTAAAAAGGGCCGTAACTGAAGAAGAGGCTGAAGAATTCTTAAAGAAAATGAAGGCGCAAGATTATTCCATTGTAGAACAGTTGAGGAAAACCTCAGCACAGATTTCATTGCTGTCTCTATTGATTCATTCGGACGAGCATCGCCGGGCATTGATGAAGATTCTGAATGAAGCTCATGTTCCGGATAAGATCTCTGTAAATCATCTGGAGAAAATAGCGAACAAGATTTTTGAGGTTAACAGGGTTACATTTTCTGATGATGAGTTGCCTTTGGAAGGTACTGAGCATAATAGGGCACTTTACCTCATAGTGAAGTGTGAAGACTCTATGGTTACTCGAGTGCTGATTGACAACGGGTCCAGTGCAAACATCTGCCCTCTCTCCACCCTGGAAATATTAAAAGTGGACAGTGAGAGAATACATAAGAATAGCGTCTGTGTACGAGGATTTGATGGAGGAGGAAAGGACACGGTTGGGGACATCGTGTTAGAACTAACAATAGGACCAGTTGAATTCACAATGGAGTTCCAAGTGATCGTCGTGGCTGTTTCCTACAATCTCTTATTGGGTCGGCCCTGGATTCATGCCGCAAAAGATGTGTCGTATACCTTGCATCAGATGGTCAAATTCGAATGGGACCGGCAGGAAATTTTTGTGCATTGAGAGGATAGTTCGTGTAATACCATTATGCCTTTTGATGAAACTGAGGACGACAAAGGTCCATTGGTTTACCAAGTCTTGGACACAGTGTCAGTTGCCAAAATTCCGGAAGGAGAATGTATTCCTAGGCCTAGAGTAGCTGCTGCATCTGTCATGGTGGCTTCAGAAATGATAAAGAATGGATTGTTACCTGGAAAAGGTTTGGGTGCCTCGTTACAGGGCATCATACAGCCGGTATCTCTTCTTGGAAACTTAGATACTTTTGGGTTAGGCTTTAAGCCCAGTACTGCTGACATAAGGCAAGCTAAGTAGATGAAAAAGAGAGCACGGACCCTTCCAAAACCCATATCCCGCCTATCCCATTCCTTTGTCCGGCCTGGTACTAAGAGGCGCCGAGCAACGACAATGCTTAATTCTGTAATGATGGAACCCGACAAGGAGCTGATGGAAAGGTTTGAAAAGCTGTTTGATGAGGTGAATATGGTGGAGGCAGGCGAAGGTCCAAGCAAAGCAGATATGCAGTTCGTGGGGGCCCGTGCAAAGCTTAATAATTGGGAAGCTACTCCTCTTCCTACCCGGAGGGAGTCGTGGTAGTTAGTTTTGATTTTCCTTTCAGTTTAATCTGGATTATTTCCAAGGTTGTAATTCGGATGCTATGTTCC
>MU750119.1:43327-68844 GCA_026770625.1 Nicotiana glauca | reverse complement strand
TTTGGATGAGTTAAACCTTGTTATCTTACAATTTTAATGAAATGCAATTTCTTTCCTTTTTCATTCCTGGTAGCCTTTATTTTGTCTTTCTTTTCTTTCTTGTACAGTCCCTTTTATGCTGGTATCACTGATATGTCATGCATGAGGAGACGTCAGCCTAGTCTTGATTACCAATCTAACTCCGAAATAATAATACAAGAAATTGAGTGTGATGACGAGGTAGAATATGATAGTGAGGAAGCCTTTGAAGAAATCAGTAAAGAATTAAGCCAATTTGAGGAAAAACCCAAACCTAATCTGAACGACACGGAGGCAATAAATTTCGAGGATCAGGAGAATGTTCGGGAAACAAAAATAAGTGTCCATTTGGAGCCTCCGCTCAGAGAAGAGATAATCAAAGTGCTGCTTGAGTACAAAGATGTTTTTACGTGGTCATATGACAATATGTCGGGTTTAAGTACCGACTTGGTGGTCCACAAATTGCCCATCGACCCAGCATGCCCTCCCGTCAAGCAGAAGCTGAGGAAATTCAAAACTGATATCAGTGTGAAAATCAAAGAAGAGGTCACTAAGCAGTTTGATGCGAAGGTCATCCGGGTCACCCGATATCCCTCCTGGTTAGCTAATGTTGTGCCTGTACCAAAGAAGGATGGAAAGACCAGAGTGTGCGTTGATTATCGTGATCTCAATAAGGCGAGTCCAAAAGACAACTTCCCATTGCCAAACATCCATATATTGGTTGACAATTGTGCCAAACACGAGATTGGTTCCTTCGTGGATTGTTATGCGGGCTATCACCAGATTTTGATGGATGAGGAAGATACAGAAAAGACGATATTCATCACGCCTTGGGGGATGTATTGTTATAGGGTTATGCCATTTGGGTTGAAGAACGCAGGGGCAACATATATGAGGGCGATGACCACCATGTTCCATGATATGATACATCAGGAAATTGAAGTCTATGTAGACGACGTGATTATAAAGTCGAGAAAGCAGTGTGACCATGTCAAATACCCGAGGAAAGTTTTTCAGAGGCTCCGCAGGTACAATCTCAAACTTAATCCAGCGAAGAGTGCATTTGGAGTCCTGTCAGGGATGCTGTTGGGATTCATGGTAAGTCGACGCAGTATTGAGTTAGATCCGTCCAAAATCAAAGCCATTCAGGAGTTACCACCGCCAAAAAACAAGAAAGAGGTGATGAGTTTGCTCGGCAGGTTGAATTATATCAGCAGGTTCATTGCTCAACTTACGACAACTTGCGAGCCTATCTTTAAGTTGCTAAAGAAAGATGCTGCGGTCAGATGGACGGATGAATGTCAGGCAGCATTTGACAGGATCAAGGAATATTTGGCCAGTCCACCTGTGTTAGTTCTGCCAGAGTCGGGAAGACCCTTGATCCTCTATCTGACAGTTTTTGATAACCCTTTTGGCTGTGTACTAGGGCAGCATGACGTCACAGGAAAGAAAGAGCAGGAGATTTACTACCTCAGCAAGAAGTTCACATATTATGAGGTAAAGTACACTCAGCTTGAGATGACATGTTGTGCTTTAACCTGGGTAGCGCAGAAATTGAAATATTACTTGTTATCATATACCACCTATCTTATCTCGCGGTTGGACCCACTGAAGTACATTTTTCAGAAGCCTATGCCCACAGGGAGGCTCGCAAAGTGGAAAATCTTGCTTACGAAATTTGATATTATCTATGTGACTCGGACCACAATGAAGGCACAGGCGGTGGATGATCATCTAGTCGAGAACCAGTCAATGATGAGTATGAACCTCTGAAGACATATTTCCCTGATGAGGATACAATACATGTTNGAAATTTGATATTATCTATGTGACTCGGACCACAATGAAGGCACAGGCGGTGGATGATCATCTAGTCGAGAACCAGTCAATGATGAGTATGAACCTCTGAAGACATATTTCATTGATGAGGATACAATACATGTTGAGGAATTAGAACAAGTTGAAAAGCCAGGGTGGAAGTTGTTCTTTGATGGGGCTGCCAATACCAAAGGCGTCGGGATAGAAGCGGTACTTATTTCTGAGATAGGGAAACACTACCCTGTTACAGCTCAACTTCATTTCTACTGCACCAACAATATAGCTGAATACGAGGCATGTATCTTAGGTCTAAGGTTGGCTATATACATGGGTGTCCAGGAGATCTTGGTCATGGGTGACTCGGATCTTCTAGTGCATCAGATTCAAGCAACATATGTACAGTAACACATATAGGGAATGTCTCTATATTAAACAATCAGATCTTGAAGGATATCTTTCATGTACCCGATTTCAAATTCAATCTATCGTATGTCTCAAAATTGACCAAAGAACTAAGATGTTGTGCAATGTTCTTACGCTGCTTATGTGTACTACTAGGTCTTTACAATGGGAATGTTATAGGGATTGGTAAGTGAGCATGTGGTTTATATATACTACAAAGGAGAGTAACACCTACAACAGAGACGTCACTAAAGATACTGCAAATTCAACTTTATGGCATATGAGACTTGGGCACCATCAATAAATGTAATATAGCACATTTCCTCCTTGAAGATTAATGTAGATGCTAGAATGCAGCATGATTGTGAAGTATGTCCACTAGCTAAGAATAGTAGATTGAAGTTTCCTTCTAGTAGTATTGCAACTAGCAGTTTTTTTCAGCTTGTTCATGTAGATGTGTGGGATCCTCACATGATTCCTACCTATGATAGGAAAAAATACTTTGTGACCTTTGTGGATGACTATAGTAGGTACACTTGGGTGTGTTTATTGAAATAGAAATATGAAGTAATAGTTTTACTAAAGGATTTCTTCTTAGTGACACATAATTAGTTTGGTTTGAATGTTAAAGTATTGAAATCCGATAATGGCACATAATTTTTTAATTCTAGATGTAGTAAGTTGTTCTCTTCTTTAGGAATTGTACATAAAAGTAGCTATCTTTACACCCCTCAATAGAATAGGGTATGATAGAATATAAGGGTCCACTAAACTGTATAGAGAACCGAGTTCTTTATCAGGTTCAACAGTACACACACATATCAGTAAATAAATGACAAGAGGAATTATTCATGGAAAATTTCTCGCTCAACAGGATTAAAAACCATGACTTCAACTTCACGATTGAGCATCTTTTAGATTACAACCTACGCAATATAGGAATTAACCTCTTAATCCCTCACTAACTTGTAATACTCTATTACAAGCCTCTTTGTAATAACTCTATTACAAAGACTTTACAACATGACTAACTCTAGCCAAGACTCAAACACACAGGTTTAAGGTTTTGCAAAGGGGTTCCTATAGAATGCTTAAACAAGCCAGATAGGAATTACAATTGAAGAACTATTACAAAGTTACAACTCGACTAAGGACATATAATAACTTGATATGGGAACTTGTCCGTAGTTGCTTTGCTCTTTGATCTTGAAGCACTTGAAACTTTCTTGCTTGATAGTCACGTGAGGAGCTTGAGTAAAAATCTCTAAGTGTCCACGCTGATGTGTTTTATCTTCCTTGATTGTATATATACATGTTTGACATCACTTCCAATGATATAAACAGGTAGGTAAAAAGTTTTCCCTAGAAAGTTGACTATTGCACTGTTCCTACACTGTACCATGTGCAGGCAGAAACTTTCCAACTAGAGAGTTAACTTCATATAGTCTCCTCGGGAACTGGTAGGGACTTGTTCCCTTAGCTGTTCCCTCCACTCTGAAGAGCTGAATCATATCCAACGCTGAATCCCAACCTGGAACCTTGTGATCTTAAGGTCTTGTAAGTAACAGGTTCCTTATCTGGTTCTGGATGGTAAGTTTGTTAGATCATCAAAACATAAAGCAAAGTACTTATGACCAAAGTGCTTGTAACCTATTAATTTCCCTATTTTTGATGATGACAAACTTATAATTGAAACTCCCAAAAAGAGCCACATAGAACCAGACTGTGAACCAGAAAGAGCTTAAGTTTTCCCCTAAATCTCTGCATTCCCCCTTAATCAGTGTATGAACCTCTGTGAGTTCCCCCTGAATCTGTTACCTGACTCGCTATGAGTTCCTAATTCCCCCTGAATTTGTATTTCTCCCCCTTCACATTATTATTCATTTATGCTCTTTATTATTCAATTAAATATTCCATATTTTAGCATCATAAAAAGCCCAGAACAAATAAGTAGCATAAAGAAGTCTAGCGTGAATAACTCATGCCAGTTGTGTGCACACAAAATGATAGAAAATAGAAACAAAAGAGCGGCATCATAAAAATCAAAAAGGAAACCACTTGTATTAAACAAATTGGACTTTTATAGGCAGGAGAGAAATCATTGTTATCATCCATATTTTAAAACAAACAAAAACAATTGCTAGAAACAAAGAAAAAACATCACCAAAAATAACTTAAGAAGATAGACACTTGAAACTGGACACTGAGGGGATATTTTTTAAGGGACACTGGAGGAAGGGGGTTTGGAAGAGTAATCAAGGGTTTGGAGAATAAGATCCATGCGAGCATTCGTGGACATTTGCTCACTGAGAAGTTTTTCTTTCAGGTCCTCCACCTATTTTCTGAGTTCAGCATTCTCCTTTGTTAGGCATGCAACTTTTGAGCTGTGAGAACTACTAGAACCAGGTGCCTCATGTAACTGACTGCGCTCACTCTCAGGAATTGCGTTCATAGCCTTCAACTTTCGGATCTCCTATATGGCACTGTTCTGAGCATTTATCAGTTGAGGGATAGTAGATGTGCTTCCAACTCCTGCAACCTTGTCAATACACTCACACTCCTCAAGAGTAGTTTTTGAAAAGGATTTCTTTTTAGTGCCCACTTTGCCCTATCCCAGAGGTACTTTGAAGAACTCAAAGACCTTTGTGAGAAGAAAACCATAAGGTATTCCAGGATTCACATCCTTAAGGTTTTCTACCTTTTGCATATGCTCAATCATTATGGCAGGCAAATTGATGAAGGTAAAATTATCCAAGGCTTCCATAAGGAACATGTCAGCTTTGGATGCAACATATCTTTTCTCAGTGCGAGGAAGCAATACTTTGTTAACCATTTCAAAAAGCAACTGATATACTGGAAGGAGTGCCTTCTTATGAACCTGTTCCCATGTTGTATTGCCTTGTCCTTGACAATGGCATTTCTAAAGTTTGATGTGCAGGCACCCTGAGTAGATAACAACCCTTCAGCAGGAACACCCAGAATTGACCCAATAAGGTAGAGTCCATCACTATGTCCACCCTATTTATCAACACACAAATTTGATCACCTTATACTGTGAAGAGGCTAGTATAGAAACTCCGTACCTCCTCCCCATACACTTTGGGAACCTCATTTATAAAACAATTTGTCCATTATTGAGAATAATAAATTTCCACCAATTGTCTCATCCCAGCAGGTTCTAGAATGTCAAAGGTAAATGTGCGGCCCCACAGTACTTTCTGATTTCTCAACTTCCTTTTCTCAGAACTCAGAGACTCACTAACTTTTTTTTTCTTGATGGAACCAGGTTCCTCATCATCATCCATTTTTTTATTGACTTGCGAATAGACTATCCCTTCTCCACTTACTTTTTCTACATATGTTCACTAGATTTTTCCCTTCATCATCAGACTAGTCACCACTTTCTTTCACTGACTTATCACCAGACATTTTCACCAACTTTTCACTGGAAGCAACATCAACACTCATGGAAGGACTTTCAGCATTTGTAGAAATATGCCTTACCGATTGAGAGTGAGAGTGCGTCTTCTATGAGGACTTGAGGGTTAAGGAACTAGGTTCCTCTTCAACATTCACCACAAGGACAAGCTTTTCATGCACAACTTTTCTATCATTTACCGGCCTTCTCTTTCTTTTGATCCTTTGACTCTTCTTGAGAGCAGATTCTAGAGCCTTTTTTTCTGCAACCGCATAATGGGTCGCTTAGGGGTTGACTCTGGAGATGCAATGGGCTTACTCCTAGCCCTGATAAAACTAGCATATGCCAAATCATCTGTATCATCTTCACTGTCGGAATTCATCTCAGGCACCACCTTATTCGGAGGCTCAGCATATAAGTAGGTAGAAGGAGCAGGATCAATACTGACCTGGGGGGATGACTCCTGACTTGGATCCTTCGAGGAGGAATCAGGGGACCCTAGTAATGACATCCTGAATCAGTTGTTCAAATACAACAATTTCTCCCCAATCTTTTGTGGGCTGAGGCTCTTCCCCCTGAGATTCAGACACTCCTCCACCTTCCTCTACAATAACCCCTTCTGAAGAAATGGAAAGTATATTTTCTATTCTCTCATTTTCTTGTGGTTTTATGGCAATTTCAATAAAAAGAGGAGTGATACCTGTAGAATCGCGGCCTGTCATGGTTGTCTTTGTCTTTTCATAACTAATCAATGGATTTTCACTCAAATGTCCAATAATGGAGAGAGTTGATGTTTCTTGAACAAGGTATCCTTGTTTACCCTATTCACCTTGTTTACTCTATTTGATGGGTAAGACTGAAGGAGGATAAACATTCCTAACCTTGCTCAGATGAGGACCAAAATCAGAGTGGATAGGAGAGGGAGTGAAGTATGGAGGAGACTCTGCTTTAGGGTTTGGACGAGTGATTATATTTGGGGAGGAGTTCACCGCTGGAATGCTGACTGGTATGGACTCAATCATAGTGTTGTCGGGCACATTGAAGGTTGCTTGATTTTCAGACATGGTGAGATTGTACTCAAAGGGTTGTGGATTGATAAGAGAGAAGACAAAGAGGAGGTTTTGAATTTGGAAGAGAAATGGTTGTGATGTTGATTTATTTATGATGAGGGACCGGTTCTAAAATGACAGCAACCGTTTACTTGGGGAGTTGTATCGTTCAGAAATGGTGTGACGCTTTGGATGAAAAGAAACAACTTAAAGAGACTGTCATGCTGATGACGATGTGACTTTTAACCCCTTTTTTAGCATGCACTGCAACATCTGCTTCTATACTCATCAGTCGTGTCTACCTATAACAGTATAAAGGTGGGTTAAACTTAGCCAAAAAAATACTTTAGCTAAGTTTTGCCTGACTATGACTTTCATAACCAACCATGAGGAACCAGGTTCTATGTTGGGTTTTATAATCTCCAGTGCAAGGAAATTTCTCAGAATATTTTCTTTTTAGGGTTTTGCTGAAGATGTATGCAACTTGATCTTTAGCAATCAATGTGTTTGGACCTATTGAGTTGGACTCAAGGTCTTCCAATTTTCTACTTGGTCAACTATTTGAGTACGAGAGGAGGCAGATGATACATATTCTACATTAGCTATTGAGAGTGCCATTGAATTTCTCTTCCTTGAGCCTTATGAGACAAGACAGGAACCCAGAGAATGCACCATTTCTCACAAGATTTTCCCATTCATTACTTAAAGGTTAGTAGAGAACCAGGTCCTGTGTTCCCCTAAGATATCTCAAAATCCTTACACCAGCCTTCAGATGAGACTCCTTTGGATAGGACTGAAACCTTGCACAGAACCCAAATCTAAGCATGATGTCTGGTCTACTTGCAGTAAGATACAAGAGTGATTCAATGATGTCTCTATGCATAGTTTGATTTAGAGGATAACCAGGTTAATCCATGTCTAGACGTGTAGCTGTGGCAATGGGAGTGCTGATGACTTGTGATGCTTCTATGTCAAATCTTTTCCAACAACTCATATTTTAGCTTCTATTGTTATAGTTGTGGGGCCAGGTTCCTTACTGGAATCAATGAGCTTTCTCCACCCTAATCAGTATTTCTGTTCTCTCTTAAGACGAGTACATCGGAAGGATTCCTCCATCTCTTTTAAGAATAATGTTTTCAAAGCTAATTCCTCCCATTATTGAGAACGTAACAATTGCACCCAGATATCCTCAAATGAGTCAGCAACTTTGATCAAGATGTTTGTAGTCCCTCTATCAAATAATATTGACCGTGCCAAAACTTCAAGAGTCCTGTTCTTTTTTTCCACAACTCCATTTACTACGGTGTTCTTGGAGCTAAGAGGTTAAGTATTTCTTCTTTGAAAGCTGCATTCATCCACTCTGGCATTATCCAAACATGTTCCATGATATGATCTGATGCAACCCACATTTTTTCTATCTATGCTTGGATCTTCTTGACAAAAGCCACAACTACTTGAAAGATCTCATCCTTGGTTCTGAGGCACAGAGTCCAAGTGGACTTGGAGTAATAATTCATTGTCAACATGATATATCTTCTTTCTTTCATGTTTGTCTCTCTCACTACTACACATAAATCCATATGAAGAAGATCAAGTGGCCTTGAGTGGAGATCTGACATACTTTCCTATTGCACACTTTGTGTTGCTTGATACTCAACTTGGTCAGACCACGAACCAACTCCTTCAGGGCCAGTTTATTTAGTGGATAAAAACTTTCATATCCCAGCCTTCTTCCCCATAGTTCAACATCATTTTTAATAGCTTTAAACCAACTTGTATCACCACTTCTGTCGATGCTCAAGCCAGCACCATAAGTAGTCTTGTATTTATTAGCAACAACATCACCTCACCAGTCACAGGATTTAAGATTGTGCATATCCTGGATAAGAATTCCTCTTTATTTCTCTTGTTTCATATCTTCCAACTCCTAAAGTGCCCCTTTTAGCCATTTCCAAAAAGGTACAATCTCTCCTTGCAGGGCTTTTATTGAAGGAAAATTGATCGTATTTTCAGGCATGTGCTTTGAGCAGCCGCTGTTCATATATCATTGTTGGATGCTCCCCTTCACTGCTCCCTGCACAAGGAAATCAAGGGTTAGATTTAGGAACCCAAACGAGTTTGGGTCCCTTATTAAGAGAGAAAGGATGAATGAGTGCTCTTTTAGTCTAAGCAGGTAGAATGTGTTTCCTATTTGATGGACCATGTCCTCTATTAGTAGTTACTCTCCCAGCAAAGACTTTATTTTTCTAATGAGAGTAAACCCTGGCCATACATTTTTCATTGAAGTACCCATTGTTACCACGGTGAGTACATAGCCAATTGTTGGTTACAGTAACGTACTTGCTATGAGGGTTGCAGGGAATCTTTTCACTTTGAAACCCAATCCCCTGCCTATTTCCCTGGCTGTTGGTGTACATGACAATGATAGCATCAGAGGACCAGATCCACTTAAGTGATTTTTCAAGGTACTATTTACCTTCCCTATTTCTTCCTGAAGCTATTTGTTTTTCTCAAGCTCAACATATATACTACTCTTCACGAAATTTGACTTATTTTCAAGCTTAATTGGTGCCTCACTTGCAACTTCCTTTCCCTTTTCAGTGTTTTCAGGCCTATTTACCATTTTAAGTTCCTCAATTGTTTCTTCCAACTCTACTACCACCACTACTAGGTTATCTCTTTCTCGCTCAATGATAGCAAATATCTCAGTCAAGGTTTCTTTTTCTTTACTTGCACACTCAATAGTTTCTTTTAAGTCCACCACACCAACTATTATATCATCTCTTTCATGTTCTATACTGGCAATTTTCTCTTCTAAGGCATTCATTTCCTTTTTCGGGTTCTCTATTGTTTCTTTCAAATCGACTACTACGACTACTAAGTCATCTCTGGCTTGTTTAGCTTCCTCTAGTTCCTTAGTTAATGCATCTATATCATTGATAAGTCTATGGTATGCATCAATTAGAACATTTGGTAATGACATGAGCTTTTTAGGAGAGTAAGATTTCAGATTTCTATGACTATCCAGAAAATTTACCTCATCGTCGTCTTTATCTTCATCGTCATCAGATTGAGCCATTAAAGCAAAGATTGAATCATACTCAATTGTTTCATTTTTTACTGCCATTATTGAACTACCATCATGGTCTTTTTCTTCTTCAGATTCACTGGAGGATTCTCCCCATGCAGCAAGAGCTTGCTTTACAACATTGTCAGCATCATTCTTCCTCTTAAAGCATTTGTCAGGAACCTGATTCCACTTGGCTACTTTGTCAAAGTTGTTATTGCACTGATCTTACTTTAGGAGGGGGCAATCCTTGATAAAGTGTCTTGTCTGGCAACATGTATGACAGAGGTCATAATTTCTTGTCTCGCTAGAACTTCCTTTTTTTTGGAATGCCTCTATTCTTGCGAACCATCTTCTACATTCTTCTTCTCAAGTAGGCCATGTCCCCGTCTTCACCACTTGAGTCATTGTTCTCCATCTTAAGGATCAGGTTCTTCTTCCTCTTGGGCTATCTTCTTTCATTGTCCTTATTCTTCTTCATTTCATAGGTTTTCAAGTTTCTAATAAATTCATCCATGGTCAGTGTCTGCAAGTCCTTAGCCTCTGTAATGGCGTCAACTTTGATTTACAAGAACTGGGCAGTATACTGAGGATTTTTCTGACAAGCTTGTTTCTCGGAATACTTTCACCAAGAGAGTGAAGCTCATTGATAATGGAGGTGAATCGAGTATGCATATCTTGGATGGATCCATCATGTTTCATTCTGAAGAGCTCATATTCAGTTGTGAGCAAATCAATCTTAGATTGATTAACCTATGTTGTTCCCCCATGAGCGGTCTGAAGATCCTCAAAGATCTCTTTTGTTGATTGACGTACTGATATCCTATTATATTCATCAGCACCAAATAAGAATTTTCTTGGCTCGAAAGTTCTTTTCTATGGACTTTCTATCATCGTTATTAAGTTCCTTGCTCGTCTTGGGGATGACTACACCTGATTCACAAAGGTTCTTGGTAGGGACAAAGGGTCCATCACATATAACATCCCATAGCTCAAAATCTTCATCCATGATGAAGTCGTGCATCCTCGTTTTCAACCATCCGTAATATTTCCTATTGAACCTTGGAGGTCTGTAAGTAGACTGGCATTCTTTGAAGTTTAAAGGAGCATCCATGAGTATACTTTCTAGGTGTTAACTTGATAAAAATAACTTACTCTAATACCAATTGATAGAATTTGAGGGTCTACCAAAATCTATAGAGAACCAGGTTGTCTATTGGGTTCAACAGTACATACACAAAGTAATAAATAAATGACAAGATGAATTTTACGTGGAAAATTTCCAGCTCAATGGGATTAGAAACCACGACCTACCCTTGTATTATTTCAACTTTACTACTGAGCAGCTTTTAGATTACAACCTATGCAACCACTTAATCCCTCACTAACTTGTAATACTCTATTACAAGACACTTTGTAATAACTCTATTACAAAGACTTTACAACATGACTAACTCTAGCCAAGACTCAAACACACAGGTTTAAGGTTTACAAAGGGGTTCCTATAGAATTCTTAAACAAGCTAGATAGGAATTACAATTGAAGAACTATTACAAAGTTACAACTCAACTAAGGACATATAATAACTTGATATGGGAACTTGTATGTAGTTGCTTTATTCTTGAAACACTTAAAACTTTCTTGCTTAATAGTCACATGAGGAGCTTGAGTAAAAATCTCAAAGTGTTCAAGTTGATGTATTTTACATTCCATGATTGTGTATATATATGTGTGACATCACTTACAATGATGTAATCAAGGTAGGTAAAAAATCTTTCCTGGAAAGTTACTATTGCACTGTTCATGCACTGTAGTGTGTGCAGGCAGTAACTTTCTAACTGGAGAGTTGACTTTATACAGTCTCCTCGGGAACTGGTAGGGACCTATTCCCTCAGTTGTTCCTTTCACTCTAAAGAGCTGAATCATATCTCACACAGAATCCCAACCTGGAACCTTGTGATCTTAAGGTCTTGTAAATGTGTCCTTATCTGGTTCTGGATTGTAAGTTTGTTAGATCATCAAAACATAAAGCAAAGTGCATATGACCAAAGTACTTGTAACCTATCAATTACCCATTTTTGACAATTGACAAACTTATAATTGAAATTCCCTAAAACAGCCACATAGAACCAGACTGTGAACCAGAAAGAGCTTAAGTTTCCCCCTGACTCTCTGCATTCCCCCTTAATCAGTGCATGAACCTCTATGAGTTCCCCCTAAATCTGTTACCTGACCCTCTGTGAGTTCCCAGTTCCCCCTGAATCTATATTTCTCCCCCTTTAGATTATTATTCATTTATGCTCTTTCTTATTCAATTAAATCTTCCCCCTTTTGGCATCATAAAAAGCACAGAACAAATAAGTAGCATAAAGAAGTCTAGCATAATTAACTCATGCCACTTGTGTGCACACAACATGATAGAAAACAAAAACAAAAGAGCAGCATCATAAACAACAAAAAGGAAACCACTTGCATTAACCAAATTTGGACTTTTATAGGTGGGAGGAAAATCATTGTTATCATCCATAGTTTAAAACAAAAAAAAATTGCCAGAAACAAAGAAAAAACATCACCAGAAACAACTTAAGAAGATAGACACATGAAACTGGACACTGAGGGGATATTCTTTAAGGGACACCGGAGGAAGGGGGCTTGGACGAGGAAGCAAGGGTTTGGAGAAAAAGATCCATGCGAGCATTCTCGGACATTTGCTCATTGAGCAGTCTTTCTTTCTGGTCTTCCACCTGTTTCCTGAGTTCAGCATTCTCCTTTTTAGGCATGCAACTTCTGAGCTATGAGAACTACTAGAACCAGGTGCCTCTTATAACTGACTGAGTTGACTCTCAAGAATTTCGTTCATAGCCTTCAACTTCCGAATCTTCTCTATGGCACTTTTCTCCGCATTTATCAGTTGAGGGATAGTGGAAATGCTTCTAACTCCTCCGAACTTGTCAATACACTCACACTCCTCAAGAGTAGTTTTTGAAAAGGATTGCTTTTTAGTGCCTACTTTGGCCTTTCCTAGATGTACTTTGAAGAACTCAAAGACCTTTGCGAGAAGAAAACCATAAGGTAGTCCAGGATTCCCATCCTTAAGGTTTTTTACCTTTTCCATATGCTCAATCATTATGGCAGGCAAATTGATGGAGGTAAAATTATCTAAGGCTTCCATAAGGAACATGCCAGCTTTGGATTCAACATATCTTCTCGCAGTGCGAGGAAGAAATACTTTGTTAACCATCTCAAAAAGCAACTGATATACTAGAAGGAGTGCCTTCTTATGCACATGTTCCCCATGTTGTATTGCCTTGTCCTGGAGAATGGAATTTCTGAAGTTTGATGTGCCAGCATCCTGAGCAGATGACAATCCTTCAGCAGGAACATCCAGAATTGACCCCAATAAGGTAGAGTCTATCTCTATGTCCACCCCATTTGTCAACACACAAATTTGATCACCCTCTACTGTGAAGAGGCTAGTGTAGAAACTTCGTAACTCCTCCTCATACACTTTGGGAACCTCATTTATAAACAAATTTGTCCATTATTGAGAATCATAAATTTCCACCAATTGTCTCATCCCAGCAAGTTCTAGAATGTCAGAGGCAACTGTGCGGCCCTACAGTACTTTCTAATTTCTCAACTTCCTTTTCAGAGAACTCATAGACTTACTAACTTTTGATTTCTTGATGGAACTAGGTTCCTCATCATCCATTTTATTTTTACTGACTTCCTAACAGACTTTCCCTTCTCCACTAACTTTTTCTACATATGTTCACCAAAATTTTCCCTTCATTATCAGACTTGTCGCAACTTTCTTTTACTGACTCGTCACTAGAATTTTTCACCAACTTATCATTGGAAGCACCATCAGCACTCATGGATGGACTTTCAGCATTTGTATAAGTATGCCTTACAGATTGAGAGTGAGAGTGTTTCTTCATTGATGACTTGAGGGTTAAGGAACTAGGTTCCTCTTCTGTTTCCTCATCAACATTCACCATAGGGATGACTTTTTCATCCACAACTTTTCCATCTTTTACCAGTCTTCTCTTTTTTTTTTGCTTCATTGATTCTTCTTAAGAGTAGATTCCTGAGCCTCTTTTTGCTGTAACCATATAATGGGTCACTTAAGGGTTGACTCTGGAGCTACAATTGGCTTACTCCTAGCCCTGATAAAACTAGCATATGCCAAATCATCTGTGTCATCTTCACTATTGTAATTTGTCTTTGGCACCACCATATTTAGAGGATCAACATAGAAGTGGGGAGAAGGAGCAGGATCAACACTGACCTGGGGGGGGGGGGATGACTCCTGACTTGGATCCTTCGAGGAGGAATCAGGTTCACCACTTGGGACCCTAGTAGTGTCATCCTGGATTAGTTGTTCAAATGGAACAATTTCTCCCCAGTCTTCTGTGGTCCGAGGCTCTTCCCCCTGAGATTCATACCTTCCTCTACCTTCCTCTACAATAACCCCTTCCGAAAAATATAGAGCATATTTTCTATTCCCTCATTTTCTTTTGGTTTCATGAGTGATAACTGTAAAATCACATCCTATCATGATTTTCTCAGTCTTTTCATGACTAATCATTAGAATTTAACTTGAGTGTCAATAATAGGGAGAGTTGATATTTCCTGAAAAAGGTTCCCTTATTTACCCTATTCACCTTGTTTACTCTATTTGACCTATGAGGCTGAAGGAGGACAAATATTCTCAACCTTACTCAGATGAGGACCAGAATCAGAGAGGGTAGGAGAAAGAGTGGAGTGTAGAGGAGACTCTGCTTTAGGGTTTGGACTTGTGATTGTGTTGGGGGAGGAGTTTACCACTGGAATGCTGACTGGTATGGACTCAATCATAGTGTTGTCAGGCACGCTAGAGGTTACTTGATTTACAGACATGGTGAGATTGTACTCGAAGGGTTGTGGATTGAGAAGAGAGAAGACAAAGAGAAGGTTTTGAATTTGGAAGAGAAGGGTTGTGATGTTGATTTATTTATGATGAGGGACCAATTTTGAAACGGCAGCAACCTTTTACTTGGGGAGTTGTATAGTTCAGAAATGGTGTGACGCTTTGGATGAAAAGAAACAACTTAAAGAGACTATCACGCTGATGATGATGTGATATTGTTTTTTTCCATTTTAAATTATGTATGAAAGAATAATCAAGCTACTAACTTGTATAAGAAAACCAGGTTCCCTGATAGGTCTGGCAAGTGAGTTCAACCCCTTTTTTAGCATGCACTGCAGCATCTACTTCTGTAGTCATCATGCGTGTCTACCTATAACGGTATAAAGGTGAGTTATACATAGCCAGAAAACACTTTAGCTAACTTTTACCTGACTATGACTTTCATAACCAACAATGAGGAACCAGGTTCTCTGTTGGGTTTTATAATCTCCAGTGCAAGGAAATTTTTCTCGGCATATTTTCTTTCCATGGCTTTGGTGAAGATGTATGCAACTTGATCTTCAGCAATCAATGTATTTGGCCCTCTTGAGTTGGACTCAAGGTCTTCCAATTTGCTGCTTGGTCCACATCATTTGAGCACAACAGGAGGCAGATGATACATATTATGCTTGAACTATTGAGAGTACCATTGAATTTTGCTTCCTTGAGCCTCATGAGGCAAGACAGTAACCCAGAGAATGCCCCATTTCAAGCAAGATTTTCCTATATTAAATGAAGGTTAGTAGAGAACCAGGTACTGTGTTCCTCTAAGATATCTTTAAATCCTTACACCAGCTTTCAGTTGAAACTCCTTTGGATTGGACTGAAACCTTGTAGAGAACTCAACTCTAAGCATAATGTCTGGTCTACTTGCAGAGAGATACATGAGTGATTCAGTGATGTCTCTATGCTTGGTTTCATTTATAGGATAACCGGGTTCATCCATGTCTAGGCGTGTAGCTTTGGAAATGGGAGTGCTGATGACTTGTGATGATTATACGTCAAACCTTTTTCAACAACTCAGTTTTCAACTTCTGTTGTTGTAGTCGTGGAACCAGGTTCCTTGCTGGAATTAATGAGCGTTCCCCACCCTGATCAATATTTCTGTTCTCTCTTAAGACGAGTACATCAGGAGGATTCCTCCATCTCTTTAAACATCATATTTTGAAAACTAATTCTTCCTTTTGTTATGAACGTAAAAATTGTACCCAGATATCCTCAAATAATTCAGCAACTTAGGTCAAGATATTTGCAGTACCTCAATCAAATAATATTGACCGTGCCAAATCTTAAAGAGTCATGTTCTTCTTTTCCAGAACTTCATTTGCTGCGGTGTTCTTGGAGCTAAGAGGTTGAGTATTTCTTCTTTGAATGCTGCATTAATCCACTCTGGCATTATCCAAACCTATTCCATTATCTGACCTGATGCAACCCACATTTGTTTCTATAAATGCTTGGATCTTCTTGACAAAAGCCACAACTACTTGAAAGATCTCATCCTTGGTTCTGAGGAACAAAGTCCAAGCGGACTTGGAGTAGTCATTCACTATCAACATGATATATCTTCTTTATTTCATGTTTGGCTCTCTCACTGCTCTACATATATCCATATGAATAATATCAAGTGGCCTTGAGTGGAGTTCTGACATACTTTCCTATTGAACACTTTGTGTTCCTTGATACTCAACTTGGTCAGACCACGAACTAGGTCCTTCACGGCCGGTTTATTCAGTGATGAAAAATTTGCATATCCCAGCCTTCTGCCCTATAGTTCAGAATTGTTTTCAATATCTCTCAACCAACTTGTATCACCACTATTGTATAGGCTCAAACTAGCACCATAAGTATTCTGTTATTTTTTGGCAACAACATAATCTCACCAGTCACAGGATTTAAGATTGTGCATATCCTGGACAAGAAGTCCACTTTGTTTCTCTTGTCACATATCTTTCAACTCCTAAAGTGTACCCCTTTTAGCCATTTTCAAAACGGTACACTCTCTCTTTGCAGGGCCTTTAGTGAAGGAAAATTGATCGTATTTTTAGCTATGTGCTTTGAGTAGCCGTTGTTCATATATCATTGTTGGCTGCTCCCCTTCACTGCTCCCTGCGCAAAGAAATCAAGTGTTAGATTTAGGAACCCAAATGAGTTTGGGTCCCTTCTTAAGAAAGAAAGGATGAATTAGTGCTCTTTTAGTCCAAGCAGGTAGAATGTATTTCCTATTTGATGGACCAGGTCCTCTAGCATTCGTTACTCTCTCAGCAAAAACTTTATTTTTCTAATGAGACTGAACCTTGGCCATGCAATTTTCCTTGAAGTGCCCATTGTTACCACAGTGAGTACATAGCCAATTGTTGGTTACAGTAACATACTTGCTATGAGGGTTGTAGGAAATCTTTTCCCTTTGAAACCCAATCTCCTGCCTATTTCCCCCGCTGTTGGTGTACATGGAAGTGATAGCATCAGAGGACCAGGTCTACTTAAGCAATTTTCAAGGTCACTATTTACCTTCCCTAGTTCTTCTTGAAGTTGTTTGTTTTTCTCAAGCTCGGCACACAGACTAGTCTTCACCAAATTCAACTCATTTTCAAGCTTAATGTGTGCCTCACTTGTAACTTCCTTTCCCTTTTTAGAGTTTCCATGCCTATTTACCATTTTAAGTTCCTCAAATGTTTCTTTCAAGTATACTACCACCACTACTAGGTCATCTCTTTCTCACTCAATGATAGCAACTCTCTCAATCAAGGTTTCTTTTTCTTACTTTCACACTCAATAGTTTCTTTTAAGTCAACCATAACAACCATTAGATCATCTCTTTCATGTTCTATACTGGCAATTTTCTCTTCTAAGGAATTCTTTTCCTTTTTCAGGTTCTCTATTGTTTCTTTCAAATCGACTACTACAACTACTAAGTCATCTCTGGTTTCTTCAGCTTCCCCTAGTTCCATAGTTAATTTATCCTTATCTTTGATAAGACTATGGTATGCATCAATTAGCACATTTTGGTAATGACATGATCTTTTTAGGAGAGAAATATTTCAGATTTCTTTGAACATCTAGAAACTTTACCTCATCGCTGTCGTCTTCTTCATCGTCATCAGATTGAGCCATTAAAGCAAAGATTGAATCATAATTAATTGTTTCATTTTTCACTACCATCATTGAACTACCATCATGTCGTTTTCTTTTTCAGATTCGCAGGAGAAGTCTCCCTATGCAGCAAGAGTTTGTTTTACAACATTATCAACATCATTCTTCCTCTTGAAGCGTTTGTCAAGAACCTGGTTCCTCCTGGCTACTTTGTTAAAGTTGTTATTGTATTGATCTTGCTTTAGGAGGGGGAAATCCTTGATGAAGTGTCCTGGCTTGCCACATTTATGACAGAGGATATAATTTCTTGACTTGCTAGAACTTCCTTTTTTTGGAATGCGTCTATTCCTGTGAATCTTCTAGAATCTTCTTCTCAAATAGGCCATGTCCCCGTCTTTACCACTTGAGTCATTGTTCTCCATCTTAAGGACCAGGTTCTTCTCCCTCTTGGGCTGTCTTCTTTCATGGTCCTTATTTTTCTTCATTTCATAGGTTTTCAAGTTTCCAACAAGTCCATCCATGGTCAGTGTGTGTAAGTCCTTAGCCTCTGTAATGGCGTTAACTTTGCTTTCCCAAGAACAGGGCAGTACATAAAGGATTTTTCTGATAAGCTTGTTTCTCGGAATACTTTCACCAAGAGAGTGGAGCTCATTGATGATGGAGGTGAATCGAGTATGTATATCTTGGATGGATCTATCATCTTTCATTCTGAAGAGCTCATATTGTGAGCATATCAATCTTGGATTGCTTTATGTGTGTTGTTCCCTCGTGAGTTGTCTGAAGATCCTCCAAGATCTCTTTTTGCTGATGGACATACTGATATCATTCATCGGAACCAATGCTACAAATAAGAAATTTTTTAGCTCGAAAGTTCTTTTGTATGGCCTTTCTATCAGTGTCATTAAATTCCTTGCTCGTTTTGGGGATGACTACACTGATTCGCAAAGGTTCTTGGTAGGGACAAAGGGTCCGTCACATATAACATCCCATAGCTCAGAATCTTCTATCATGATGAAGTTATGCATCCTCATTTTCTACCATCCATAATACTTCATATTGAACCTTGGAGGCCTGTAAGTAGACTGACATTCTTTGAAGTTTGGAGGAGCAGCCATGAGGATCCTTTCTAGGTTTTAACCTGATAGAAAGAACCTACTTTGATACTAATTGATAGAGAATAAGGGTCCACCAAAATCTATAGAGAACCAGGTTCTGTAATAGGTTCAACAATACACACAAACACATACACACACACACACATAGTAGTAATAAATTACAAAATCAATTTTACGTGAAAAATTCCCAACTTAACGGGATTAAAAACCACAACCTACCCTTGTAGTATTTCAACTTCACTACTGAGCAACTTTTAGATTACAACCTATGCAACCTCTTAATCCCTCACTAATTTTTTAAATACTCTATTACAAGCCACTTTATAATAACTCTATTACAAAGACTTTACAACATGACTAACTCTAGCCAAGACTCAAACACACGAGTTTATGGTTTACAAAGGGTTTCCAATAGAATGCTTCTAAACAAGCAAGATAGGAATTGCAATTGAAGAACTATTTCATAGTTACAACTCAACTAAGGATATATAATGACTAGATTTGGGAACTGGTCCGTAGTTGCTTTGTTCTTTGTTCTTGAAGCACTTAAAACTGAGGAGCTTGAGTAAAAATATCTAAGTGGTCAAGTTGATGTGTTTTACCTCCCTTGATTTTATATATACATGTGTGATATCACATACAATGATGTAAGCAAGGTAGTTAAAAATTCTTCCATGGAAAGTTGACTGTTGCACTGTTCCTTCACTGTAGCGTGTGCAGGCAACAACTTTCCAGCTGGAGAGTTGACTTCGCACAGTCTCCTCTGGTAGGAATAGTTGTTCCCTCAGCTGTTCCTTCCACTCTGAAGAGTTGAATCATATCCCATGTTGAATCCCAACCTAGAACCTTGTGATCTTAAGATCTTGTAAATGTGTAACATGTTCCTTATCTGGTTCTGGATGGTAAGTTTGTTAGATTATCAAAACATAAATCTAGTACTTGTAACCTATCAGGGTAGTTGAAAGAAAGCATGGACACATACTTGAGGTAGCTAGAGCATTGAAATTTCAAAGCTCAGTACCAACCATGTTTTGGGGAGAATGTGTTAAAACAACTATTTATTTGATCAAAAAGTGGCCTACTTTTGTGTCGAGGGGCAAATATCCTCTTGAGATTTTGTACAACAAGCCAGCAAAAATTGATCACCTCCGAATATTGGGTTGCTTGTGTTATGATAGTAATCTACCAAAGGGATACACGTTTAGTCAAAGAGCAAGAGAAATAGTACTGATGGGATATTCAGCAACTCAGAAGGGTACATGCTATGTTGTGATGACCCAATAGGTTATTTTGAGTTTTAGCCTTTATTTTGTATTTCGAGACCTTGATTAGATCTGTTTGCATTCTTTGATTTGCGTGTGTAATCTGTGTCTTATTCGAGAAGGTTTTTATGTGAAAAATAGAAAAAAGTGTCATTTTTTGCCTTAAAATGATTTAAATTGACTACAATCAATATTATATGTAAATGGATAAAGGATCGGTATTTTGACAATCCCAGAGGGGTCCATATCATGATTTGGCTCTTTGGTGTATGTCTGAAATAGAATTCGGAAGTCCCTAACTTATTTTGATGTGATTTGTGTGATTTGGACGTTCAGTTGAGAATTTGAAAGTTCTTAAGTTTCTTTGAAAATTTTATGCATTTTGATGTCTGATTCGTAGTTCTAGGTGTTATTTTGGTGTTCTAGGTGTTATTTTGGTGTTTTGATCGTGCGAGCAAGTTCGTATGATGTTATTACTATAACAACCCCCACTGGTCATTTTGAGAATTAGCATCCTGTTCAGTGGCTTAAGGTCTCGAGAAGCTACGTATTATTTGTTATGACTTGCGTGTGCGGTCGACCTCGATTTTCGGTTGATTCAAAATTTATTTGGAAGGACAATTCTTGTTTTAGAATCCTAAGTGAAAAGAGTTGATCGAAGTTTGAAACTTGTGTAGATGACTCCTGAATGGTTTTTTTAATGACTCCAAAAGCTTCGTATGGTGAGTTTGGACTTATGCATGTGTCCAGATATGGATTTGGAGGTCTGTAAGTTGATTTAATGCATTTTGGTGAAAGTTAGAAAGTTGAAGGTTTGAAAGATTGAGAAGTTTGACCGGAGTTGACTTTATGGATATCAGGGTCGGATTTCAAATCTGGAAGTTGGAATAGGTCCATCGTGTCATTTATGACTTGTGTGCAAAATTTGAGGTCAATCGAAGTTGGTTTGGTTTGTTTCTGCATTAGTTTAGAAGTTAGAAGTTCAATAGCTTATTGGGCTTGAAATGTGATATAATTCGTAATTTCAATGTTGTTTGATGTGATTTGGGACTTCGAGTAAGTTTGTATTGTGATTTAGGACTTGTTGGTATGTTTGGATGGGGTCCCAGGGACCTTAGATGTTTTTTGTGTGAGTTTTGAGCAAGTTTGGGAATTTTATCACTTTGATGATGTTCCAGAGCAGTTGAAGTGCGTAAGGCACATTTTTGGACTGCTGAGGCAAAGCCCATGTGTGGCCATAACCAAAATTTTATGGAGGAACTGGATAAAGTGTGGACCGCATTAAGGGAGAAATAGGGAAATTGGAAGATTTCTTGGTCTAATTTCGGAAGCTTATATCTTTAATCTATAAAGAATTTGGAGATAATACAAAAATATAAGTTGTATCCCTTTGAGCCTAGTTTCCAGAAAATTAAATCATTCATCATTTGAACATTTGTACAAAAAGTTATGATCAATTTACTAAATACTAGTAGTGCAATTGTTGCTAAAGTGCGGCCGCAAAATTTTGCTTCGCGACCACAGAACATGGAAGTGCGGACCATACAAATAAAGTATGGTCAACACTATGGGAGATCAGACCTGGTACTATATAATTGAGAGTTAGTGTATTATTTTATATTTGGTCTTTGGGAGCTCGGATTGAGGCTATTCTTGAAGGGATTTACAAGGCATTGATTGAGGTAAGTGATTGTAACTCGGATTTGGTTGTTATACATGAATCTATCATTGTTTTAATTAGTGTTTTGGATTGGAAAAATGAGGAAAAATTGTAGAAACTTCATAAACTATAATTTGAGGATTTGAGGGTAGAGTTGAGCTCAAAATTGAGTGATTCTTGTATGGTTGTACTCGTTGTTGAATGGATGTTCGGATTTCGTTAATTTTGTCGGATTCAGATACGTGGGTCTGAGGTTGACTATTTGAGTTGACTTTTTATTTTTCTTTAAAGACTGCAACTTTATTATCCGAAATAGTTCCCTATGGGTTTTATTTATGGGATGAAGTTATTTTGGCTAGATTCGAGCAGTTCGGAGTTGGATACTCACGGGAAAAGCTTACTAGTGGATTGAGTTGGCATGTTTTGAGGTAAGTATCTTGCCTAACTTTATGTGGGAGAAATACCCCTTAGGATTTGAGTTTTTTCTGCTATTTGCATTAAGTGAAAGCCGTGTACGTGAGGTGACGAGTACGTACTCGGACTTATGTGTGAAAATTTACCGGTTTAGACTCTTTGGCTCTTTTCATGTATTTATTTGGAATTGTTAGCACATGTTATATCTTTTATTCATCGTGTCTACTATCACATGCTTTATCTGAAGTTTTCACAGCATGTCACATTCTTTTTTGTCGAGTTTGCTTTTATATTCTTTATTTGAAGGTGTTACTTCTTTTATCATTATATGACTTCCTTTATTGTTGAGTACTCTTAATTGAAATTGTTGTTACATGATATCCTTTTTGTTGCTGTGTTATTCTCATATATTTTGACATAGTTGCTAGTTCTGTCATCTTTTTCACTGTTATACTAATTCATACACTAGAATTCGAAGTTTTCCATTTTATGGAAATACTTTCACTATCAAGTTTAACCTTAAACAATTAATTAGAATTGAGGTTATCGAAAGTCATTAACCTATTTTAATTGAAGTCGTGTTTAAAGAGCGTGTTGTTCCTTGTGAATTACTTTTCTATTCATTGTTGTTATTGAGATTTTATATACATTGTGTTTGAGCCGTGGGCTATTTTTTTGTGGAAGTATTAATATTGTTTGATCTTTGGAAGGTTGTGGCCTATGGGCACTTGCAGTACGATTTGATATGTCATGTTATTGTGATGTTAGTACATGTAAATTATCGTGTTGTTTGGTTGTTGTTATGCGGAGTATAAGGGTGGTATTTCACCGGTTGCTGTTGTTATGCAGGGCATAAGGGTGCGTCTTGCTGTTGTTGAATGTACAGAGTGATATGGGTGGCTATTGTGTTATTATCTAGGCAGAGCGATAAGGTTGGCTATTATATAGAGTGATATAGGATACGGAGTGATACGAGTGGCTAATGATATTGTTAGGCCGTAGTGATACGGGTGGCTATCAGTGTGATACGGGTGGCTAATAATATTGTCAGGGCGTAGTTATAAGGGTGGCTATCAGAGATAAGGGTGGCAATGTCTGGGATGATGTGTGATGGCTTGGGGACATCTTGTTGGTGATATTCGTTTGATGGTGTACTTTTTATTGTGTATGTCATACACCTTACATTACTTGTTGTGTTGCTTCGATGAGATACTCGATGTCTTTGATATTGCTTGTTGACTTGGGCTACAGTAGTACACGCGCACAAGCATACACCGTAGCACGTCACTTAAACTAGCTCAGGAGTATGAAACCTGACATTATTGATCATGCCCATGTGTTCTCATATTATATGTTTTTAAGTTGATATTGAGCCTGTGATCATGCCGGGTGGATTGTGATTGTGAGCCTGTGACCATGCCGGGCGGATTGTAAATGTGAGCCTGTGATCATGCCAGGCGGATTGAGATATTGGAACGTGAGTTGTCCATGCAGTTGTGATTCGAGATGTGGGCAAGAGGTACCGTGAGTATATGATGGTGGGTTGAGACCCATGACTCGTGACAATGAGATGAGGCGGGGTGATTTAGTTGTCAAACATGTGTTAGAACAACTCAATTTATTGGTTGTCATTGTTTCTTATTTGGTTTCAACAGTACTTTCATGGTGTTCCTATTGCCTTGCTATTTATATCACATGTTGGTTCTTGTTGCTATTTACTGATCCTACTTAAATTATTAGCTTTATACTTCTATAGTACACAAGTTATTTGTCTAGTGAGTGTCTTGACTTTTAACTTGTAACTACTCCACCGAGGTTAGTCTTGATACTTACTGGGTATCGACCGTGGGGTACTAATACTACACTACTGCATATTTTTATGCAGAACCAAGTATTGGAGATATCAGACTCCGGCAAAGTTAGCTTACTGATTGCGAGGTTTCAAGGTAGAGCTCATTGGTCGTCGCAGTCCATTAGAGTCCTTCCCTTACATTGTACTGTCAGCTTGTTATTGAAATAGTATTGTATTTCGATCTTTGAGATCTTTCCATGTACTTGGCTAGAGTTTGTAACTCTGTATTACCAAATCATGGGAGATTTTTTTGATTATTGTTGCGTAAGCTTATTTTGCTCTTGTTCGAGTTAAACCATGTTTCAAATTATCATGGTTAAAACTGGCTTAATTGTATAGTAATTAGCTTACCTAGCCTTAGAGACTAGATACTATCACGACATCCTACGAAGGAGTTTGGGGTCGTGACAATTACACTGGTGTGCATGTTTGGTTTTGGAGGCCGAGGGGCTCGGGTGAGTTTCGGATAGTTTACGGATCTGTTTTGGACTTAGAAATCTGTTGGTTTTGCTATTGCTAGTAAATGTCAATTTATGCTTCACGATCGCGAAGGTACTGTCGCGATCGGGAAGGGAAAATTGGGACATGGACTGAACTCCTTCATCGCGAACACGATGGCTTGGTTACGAAAGCGAAGCACTGGGGGTTTTACCCTTCGCGAATGTGACTAGCCTCTTGCGAACGCATAGGTTAATGGGATTATACGGGGAGTTGGTCAGATACTCTACACGAACACGAGCCCAGGCTCTCAAAAGCAAAGGCCAAGGGGGACAGGCTATCATTTTGTGCTTCACGATTGCAAAGGTACTCTCATGATCGGGAAAGGGAAATTGGGACAGTGGCTGAACTCCATCATCTCGAACACATTGGCTTGGTCGCGAACACAAAGCACTAGGGGGTTTACCCTTCGCGAATAAGACCATCCTCTCGCGAACACATAGGGTTATGCAATTTTGGGAGGAGTTAGTCAGATGCTCTATGCGAATGTAATCCTGGGCTCACAAACACAAAAGCCGGGGGGATAGGCCATCGCGAACGTGTAGCGTTTCTCGTGAGCGTGAAGGCCATTTGAGCCGCAACTCTTTGCAATCCTGTCAGGCCCTTTGCAAATGCAAAAAAGGCCTAATGCCCAGGATTTAAATGTCTCAAACTCGAGATTTATCCCATTTTTTACTATTTCCACGTTTGAGCTCGGCCTAGAGGCGATTTTGAAGAGGTTTTTCATCCCAACTTCATGGCTTAGTAATTTTCGACTTGTTTTCTTCCATTTTCACAAACACCCATTGATTTGTACCTTTAATCTATACTTTTCTGTGGTAGAAATTAGGGATTTAGGTAGAAATTGAGAAATTAAGATTTAGATCCCAAATTGAGGTCGGATTTTGAAACTAATTGCATAAC